>NIVC01004139.1:0-58482 GCA_002269645.1 Macrostomum lignano | reverse complement strand
CCAGTTCAACGAATTAACGGACGAACAGCAGGCCGACTTTCTGGCCAAAGCCGGCGGCGACAAGGACGAGGAGGAGGAGCAGCTGGCGGAGGACACCGAGCTAAGGCGGTGCTGGTGCAGCCGGCCGCGGGTGGCCACCGCCGGCCAGGCCTGGAGCCGCCTGAGCGCACTGCCGGACTTTGCGCTGCACCGAGCAACACCGGGTAGCCGCTTCCATGCCGAACTTGGCAGGCTGGAGACCGAGCTGCGGGACCTGTTCCAGGTGAGCCGGGAGTTCCATGGCTCCGAGTATCCATGGCTACTGATTGACAGGTGGGCAGTGATGGGTACTGATTGACAGGTGGCAGTGGGAGACACTGATAGGTGGCAGTGAGAGGTACTGATTGACAGGTGGCAGTGAGAGGTACTGATTGACAGGTGGCAGTACTTACTGTACTTTATTTTCCGTCGCATAAATTTTACCTTTATTTGATTCCAATTTTTAATTTCAACAAAGGACGGCTGCGCGCCTGGCGGACTGGGTGAGCGGCCTTTGGCGCCGTGCGACCGTCTCGTGGTGCACAGCGCCGCAGGCTATCTGGGCCTCCAGTCGGCCTCTGAGGAGGCTGAAAATGGCAGCACCAGCGGCGGCGGCACCGCGCGCTGTGTCTGCGTTCGGCGATGGCCGAATCGACCGTACCGCCCCCCGCTGGCAGCCTGACCGCCCACCTAGCCGTGCTGAGAGCGCGCCGGAGCGCGCCGTCCTGATGATGTCCTCGCTCGAGAGCTTTAACAGCGCTAGATAGGGTCTGGCTGGGTTGGAGCCGATGTGTGTGTGTTAGGGCTTCTCTGGCGCCATAACAGCAGGTTCCGCACGAAAATGAATTTGTAATATATAGTGCTAAAATAGATTTGTATTTTTGGGCCTAGCAATGAATAGTTAGATTGGCGCCACAAGGATTTAGTTAGATTGGCGTCAAAATGATTTAGTTAGATTGGCGCCACAAGGATTTAGTTAGATTGGCGCCAAAATGATTTAGTTAGATTTGCGCAAAAATGATTTAGTTAGATTAGCGTAAAAATAAATGAAATGGATTTATTGATTAACGATGAAGTCCTATGTTACACATCGCAGATAATATTTTAACTGACTAAAGACTATCGGAATGGCACTCTTATCATTAATGTATCGCATGCTACTCGTTTTCGCAGAGTTAGTTTTCTTTATGGAATTATTATGGTAGTTTACAGTACAATATGTAATTTAAAGCTGTGCTTGAATTTTAATGTTCGGTTTGTTTTTTGATTTTTAGTTTTGTTGGTTTTTAGTTGCTGTTGTGTTTTTTTAGCTTTGTTATTTAGTTACAACAATCCAAGTCAGAGCTAACTGTATTTGTTTTAAATTTCTGCTAATTTATTCGTCAATAGAAAGTCCGAGTCAGACTACTAAGAGTAGCAAAAGTAAAAAATTGGGGCATGCAATTTTGCGTCACCTTTTTAATCAACCCGCCTCTGCTTGTTGTCATTAAATACCTTAGTGATAGGTTTCCTAAAGTACGTGTAATATAGTACTCTCAGTAGCTTATCGTACCAATACTAACGTACACCATCGAACAGAGCCTGCTTCCTTTCATACTTTATCGGTGTTTGGTGTGTACTAATTTTATAGTCATTAAGAAATAATGAACTCATACTCTGATGCTAATTAATGTTAATATACGAGTAATTGGAATGCAATACGCCTATTAATTTGCGGTCATGTCGAACCTTTATGTAATCGAAAATCACGCACTGGACTGCTTATTATTTTTCCATTGGTTTACTGGTTTTGTTGGCCAGTTATAGCAAGAGATCACCTACTGAAAGGTAGTAAGCAAAGAATCTGAGGCCAATCTATTGTAGTTTTTGCAAGGTTGCGCAATAATTATTAAAGAAAAGCTGCAAGCCTGTGCGTATCCACAGGTGAAGTCCCGGCTTAGCGGCTATGCCCAACGGCGGGGGAGCGTGTACATGCACATGTAGGTAGAATATAAACGGTAGTAACAGCGATTCTGTTTGCTAATTAAATTACACTTGTGTAATTAATACTACACTAGGGACACTACATGTAGGACAGATTCAGTTCATGTAAATGTACTTTTATAGAAATGACATCGCCTCAAAATAGAACCACACCATACATGTAAATGGGGCCGATTAGTTGAAAGTTCTATTGCTCGAGCATTGTTGGAAGTTGTTCGCGAGTCCCAGCGAGTTCCTATAAGCTTGCTGACGGTTACCATTCAACGCCCAGATTCAGTCGCTAGGACGGCCTTCTTTAGCCGCACTGTGGCATGATGCTTATGTTTTTTTAATAACTGACTGCGCTTAATTTTGTTGTTTTTGGCTAGCAGTTGATCTAGTACATGTAGGTACTGTAGCTTTCAGAGGCGATATCAATTATAATAGGCTTTGTGCTGGCGGTTTATCAGCACCAGAGCCTATTCGCTGCACATTCCGATTGGTTTCTGCGATTGGAAATACAAGTCCGATGTCAATCATAAAAGCTTTATTTGTAGCACCTCAAACCAAATCGATTGATTTTTTAACGCACATTTAAGAATCACCAGTCAATTTTCGAATGAAACTTGAAAAAATAAAAAACCTTTTAAATATCTGGTACACGAGTCTGACAAAGGATTGCAGAGAAAACCACCACCACCACAGGGTGACTGCTGCAGCCAACTAAACAAACAAATTTTGTTCTAAAGCAAGAGTCGGCAAACTTTTTATCTCAAGGGCCAGACGAAGAATCCAGCTCATGCTTGGGGCGGCCAGATGAGAGAGGAAAGGAGAGGAATAGAGAGGAGAGGAAAGGCGAGGATCGACGAGAGGAGCCTAAGAGGAGAGGAGAGAAACGAGCTGGGAGAGACCTTGAGCCCTTGGTTCAAGGTGAAGCTGACAGTTTATAATGCTGCTGATGAGTTCAAACTGGTTGCAACTGTAACAACCATTCACAACTACTGTATTGTCTCTGGAATCATTGCAGCTATGCAAGTAGCCCAGAGCACACCTGCTCTAGCAATAGCAGTCGTCTAAGCTGCGACTCAGACAGCGGGCAATGGAAGAGCCGGCATTCTTGAAAAAGGTGACGCCGAAAGCGAAATGCCAGCTGTCGCGGCCCAGCGCACCTTTGACGCTTGGCTTCCAAGTAGGCTGCTTCTCGCAGACGGGTCCCTCTTCTTCCTTGCTGTCGTTTTCTTTATCGCCGTCCGATTCGCTGTCGACGCTGGAGTCCCGCCTCCGACTTCGCGCAGCAGAGCCAGCAGCTGCTGACGGTGGATCTTCGAGTCCGTCGGCCCACGGTCGAGGACGCGGAATTCGCAGCCGTCAGCTTGGCCAGCCGAAGCGATCCATGATTGAATTTCGGTTAAGACGGCGGACATTGCGGCTTCGCTTGGAACGGTTGGAGAGGCGGCACTGGCGGAGGCTGCCGGCTTCAGAATCAGGCGGTACTCCGGCGACCCGACCACACGGACGGTCAGCTCGTGTCCGACAGCGGCAGCGGCGGCTTTGCCGGCTTT
The DNA here is from genome assembly GCA_002269645.1 of Macrostomum lignano. NCBI lineage: Eukaryota > Metazoa > Platyhelminthes > Macrostomidae > Macrostomum > Macrostomum lignano. The sequence goes on along the minus strand of NIVC01004139.1, from coordinate 54,940 downwards.
GAAAGCCGATTTTATTAGCTCGACACCCACTGGCGAATACAAGCAGGTCAGGTGGACCAGGCAGTGCAGCTCCCGGACTGAAATCCAGCGATGGAGGCTTTGGCAGTGCGGGAGAATTCGGTAGATATTCTTCGGCACTGGGAACCCTTAAGGATGTGAGGTACGGAGTAAGATGCATGCAGGAACCATAAGTAGGTAATAAAGTCACGTGAGACACCAAAAGTAGGCAATAAACGCCAGGTGTGACACTAAACGCCAAGTGAGGCACTAGAACGCCAGATGAAGCACTAAAAACACCAGATAAAGCACTAAAAAAAACGCCAGGTAAGGTACTTACCTGGTGAGCTTACTGTCTAAGATTCTATTTTACTATTTAACACCCGTACTTGGCCTTACCCAAAGATTCTTTGGAAGCAGCAGCAACCTCAGCGGCATTCAAAGTCTCAGCCAAGCCGCTATTCCAGCTGTCGTTGAAGCGCCCGCTCTTCCCATAGAATAGCCGGCCAGCCAGCCTCTGAGCCTTGCGATTGATGGAGCGCGCAGCTAGAAACGCGTCTACAAACTGTTCGGATTATCCAACCAGTGTCCGAGCTGCTGGAGTCTCAGCCATAGCCGCTTTGGCACTAGCGAGATTGGCGGATTGGCCAGGTACAAACTGCGAGACAGCGCCAGCAGCTGCTCAATAGCCGAGGCTACGGCCGTAAGTGAGCCGCGAACCAGAGCCACTTTGGCCAATGTGAAAGCCACAGACTGGCTGCATTCGGTCATCAGTGCCAGAGGAGTGCTGAAATATCATTTGCATGCCAAGCCGAGATTTTGAAAGCGAACCACGACCCGCAGAAACCTCTCCCATCTATGAATCAAAGAAATAAGAAAGGAAGAAAGGAGCATATGAGAAAGTTTTCCCGCAATCTTCGCTCCTAAATTCAGGCAGTCTGTAGTCCGTGAAACATGCAGCTTGTAGACAGCCACAGGCGATTGTTGAAGCTTCAAAAACTTTAAAAATGTCTAGAAAATTGTACTAGTTTTTTTCATTTTTCTACACGAACAAAAAACGCTAATTTTGGTACTGAAAAGAGTAGATGAGCGCATTCTTTGCGAGTGACACAACTGGTTATTGGATAGATACAAAGACGCTGACGAGTCAAAGACCCTTAGTGCTCACACGCTCGCGAAAAAGTTCAGAGGGACAGGGAGTGGCCTCAAGCGGGGTGAGGTGAATAGCCTGAAGGTCACTACCAGCAAAGGTCTTTATTCTTTGTTAGAAACGTCTCAATGCGCGAATGTCCGCGACGGTATGGGTCGCATGGCGAATTGAGCACGACGACCGCTTGGGGGGGGGTTTCATTTCCCTGCGTCTGTGGCTGGGTAGCACACGGCCAAGAATGATCTGGTTATTCTGGGGTTCAAAGCAGCGCCTTTTTAGGCCTCTTCGAGATGTCGGAACGTCAAGTGCTCGAGTCTGTTTCGACTGTAGGACCTGTGTCGATGCCTTCAACTTTAACACAATGAAAATGGACATCAAAGATCGCACTGCTCAGCGGTAAACGCGTCTGACTCGCGCCACAACACCTGGTTCGATTCCCTGAGCGGCCGCATTCATTTGAGGATCGCGAACAAAAAACTGGCCGTGGGGTGTACATGTCTGACGATCGGGCAGAATCGATTCGATTTTGAACTAAGAAACTCCACATTTACTCACTCAAAAATAAACACTTTGGCGTGGCTCTCGAATTGGATATTCTTGATCGTGACGCCGCCGCGACCGACAATTTTGCCGACGTGTGCCGGGTCGAGCAGCATGCGCAGAGTGGACGGCCTGGAGTGGGGAATAGAGGCACTTGTTAGAGAATTATGGCATAGCAATGCAAACTTTGTTCTAGAAAGTATGAAGAAAAAATAATAATATTTTAGCACACCTGTCGGAGTTACCGCTGCACATGTTTTTCAACAGGCGCCTGCAAGCAGCCGAGCAGGTCTCAGTGTCGCCGAACAGCTGGAGAATCTGCGTAGAGACAAGTGAGACAAAGTGAGTCATTTATGGGAAGACTGTCTGTGCTTGCTTTCATATCCACAGGAACCCGAAAAAAACTAAATTAAAAAATCAACATTTTTTGAGCGGTCATGAGGGGAGAGAAACGCTGGCCTGGCCTGATGCAAAATGTCACACGAGCGCGCACTGCGTAGCTACAGTGGGGCATAAAAAACTACACCGCATCTATGTAGGTTAGAAATCCTATACTGAACACCAAGGTTTAACAGGCGACAAGATGTCATGGACACCAATATTTGACAGGCGACAAGATGTCATGGACACCAATATTTAACAGGCGACAAGATGTCATGGACACCAATATTTAACAGGCGACAAGATGTCATGGACACCAATATTTAACAGGCGACAAGATATCCTGGACACTAAAATTTATTGTACGACAGAAAGGATTTTCGGATGAATATTCACTGTCCCAAAGAGCGTTCCAAACACAACTAACAGATGTTACGATCAGTATGACAAAAATATCACATTAGGTCGACTTATTTCACACAAACATGAACGGTGCAGCGTTACACACGAATTTGGCAGGATTCGCTGAATCAGATTCTTGCAACTGATCGTGAATAATGAGAAATTTGGCGCGAATCTCTGCGCTACCACTGTTGAAATTTGACGCCCGCATTGCCAGTACATGCGCCTGCGCCGCGGTCAAGGCCAGGCGCAGAGGATATGGCTCAGTAGAATTCATTCCTAGCGATGAGCCTGAAGCATGCATTTGAGTCAGTAGAAAAGTCATGCTATAAATTAAGGATATTATATCACTAGCATTGACATTTCAAACTTTATTCTGTTGCATAGGTTCCAGTTTATAATTAAAAAGTAAACGCTTTTTTATAATTATCGTGCATGGAAGTTTATCAAAATACGAGCTAGCTATAAAATGTCTTTTTACCAAACAGTAGACCGTAGCTCAAAGCAGAAGCAGACTTGCTAGCAGTCAGAAACACGTGCAACAAGCTAAATTGAAGAGGTCAAAGTTTTGCCATTTTACCCCGCAAGCTCATCGATTTATATTTCGATTGTGTTACTGACTGATAGCTCGTATGCACAGGTGTTGCGACTTACAATATTAGGCCTTTAAATATTAGGACTATAAACTTTTATGCTCGCAGCATATTGCCGAGTAACAACAGCCCGCCCCGCAGTGGAACCTGGCTTCGGAAATGCCAAAACGTAGCTTTACAAATGACCTGAATACGAGTATAACGCGATGCTTTGTGATGTTCATAACACCGGTTATCTTCTGCCTTCAGACAGCGGAGGAACAAACAACACCGGAGATGCTTTTATCTGACGTCACATTCTAGATCTAAAACCAGCAGTGCCTCTTTGGGCTACAAGATCGTGTATATTTATAGTGCAGGAGGGGCCGTTGGCCATGGCGGCAGAGCGGTCATGAGGGAGAGAGAAGCGCTGGTCTGGCCTGATGCAAAATGCCACACGAGCGCGCACTGCGTAGCTACATTAGGGGGCATAAAAAACTACACCGCATCTATGTAGGTTAGAAATCCTATACTGAACACCAAGGTTTAACAGGCGACAAGATGTCATGGACACCGAGATTAACATGCGACAAGATGTCCTTGACACCAAGATTAACAGGCGACAAGATGTCCTGGACACCAAGATTAACATGCGACAAGATGTCCTTGACACCAAGATTAACAGGCGACAAGATGTCCTGGACACCAAGATTAACATGCGACAAGATGTCCTTGACACCAATATTAACAGGCGACAAGATGTCCTGGACACCAAGATTAACATGCGACAAGATGTCCTTGACACCAAGATTAAGAGGCGACAAGATGTCTTGGACACCAATATTTAACAGGCGACAAGATGCCCTGGACAGCAATATTTAACAGGCGACAAGATGTTTTGGACACCAATATTAAACAGGCGACAAGATGTCTTGGACACCAATATTTAAGAGGCGACAAGATTTCTTGGACACCAAGACTAACAGGCGACAAGATGTCTTGGACACCAAGATTAACAGGCGACAAGATGTCTTGGACACCAAGATTAACAGGCGACAAGATGTCTTGGACACCAAGATAAACATGCGACAAGATTTCCTTGACACCAAGATTAACAGGCGACAAGATGTCCTGGACACCAAGATTAACATGCGACAAGATGTCCTTGACACCAAGATTAACAGGCGACAAGATGTCCTGGACACCAATATTTAACAGGCGACAAGATGTCCTTGACACCAAGACTAACAGGCGACAAGATGTCTTGGATATAAAGATTAACAGGCGACAAGATGTCTTGGACACCAAGATTAACATGCGACAAGATGTCCTTGACACCAAGATTAACAGGCGACAAGATGTTTTGGACACCAATATTAAACAGGCGACAAGATGTTTTGGACACTAATATTTAACAGGCGACAAGATTTCTTGGACACCAAGATTAACAGGCGACAAGATGTCCTGGACCCCATATTTAACAGGCGACAAGATGTCATGGACACTAATATTTAACAGGCGACAAGATGTCATGGACACCAATATTTAACAGGCGACAAGACGTCCTGGACAACCAAGATTTAACAGGAATCGTGTCCTGTGGTAATTTCTATAGCGGCTCAGTGCAAACTGGATTTCGGTTCAATTTTACGAGCTCAATAACCATCAAGCTAAATATTTTCAATCCCCCGATTAAAATTAGAAAATATAAAAAAAATATTTTGTTTTTGGTTTATGGGCGCTGGCTGGCCTGACAAATACTACTGCACTGCACTCTAATATTAGACTTTTGGTCGCAACAGTGGAAGCGAACAAAAAAGCAAAAGACAAGACAATAGCAAAAAGCTCAAAAAATTTTCACTAAAAGATGTAAATTCAAAACGGCTTGTATTTTTTCCGCAGAAAAGCTGACAAAAAACAAAGTAACATCGATGTAGAAACGAAAAAACAGAGGTTTGGGGAGTGAAAAAGGAAAGGGGAACTGATAATGCAACTATTAAAGACAAATGCAAACAATAAACAGACTATTCTAAACTTCTTGTAAACAATTATAGATATAATATTACTAGAAGCTGCTATTAAGACTGAATTGTGAAAAATTCTAATGTTCGGCAAACAAGGCCAACGCACAGAATAACGATATAAACCGACACTGATAGAAAACACATCTTATCCGTAAATAAAGTCCAACAGCATAGAGGTCCAACAAACTGGAAGATGATTCAATTAACGCCTAACTGAACAAAACAAACTGCTTCGATAAAAAAGAAGCCAAATTTCTTTGTTTGTTTTGTTTATTACTCGTTTAAATCAAAATGTGGTTAACAAAGAAAAAGAACAAAACGAATTTGTTTAGTGTCTGATGCACTCCGAACTATTGATTGAAACGTTTCCACTTCAATGTTCAATCATGCTGCTGCTGCTCATCCTGCAGAGGTTGCTGCTGCTGCTGTTGGCGAAGGCTACCAGCAGCCAGCTCAGCTTTCGCGGCCCAGTCGCGCAGCAGCTCGCAACTGCGACTTGGACGATCCAGCTCTCTATAAACAACATCGGCTAGAATGCGAGCAGCCGCGGCCAGAGCGTTGAGCAGGTCAGGCGAGGACACCGAACTCCAATCGATGCTACCAAAAACATCGGCGTCGCTATTACAAGTTGAACTAGCCGAGCTGGCGGAGTTGCTATTATTGCTATTGACAAGCTGACAGATAAGGCGGCCGGGGGCACCGCCAGAGCGGAGCACGGCTATGTAGACTTTCTCGGCCGAATTGAACGACTGTTTATCGATTAGAACGCGACCAAGAGCGAAGCGCAGATTGCGAATAGTATCGGCGATGATCTGGAATCGATTTGGCTGAGTGCCAGACGGAGGCAGCATTTGGCGGCACAGATCAAGCAGGATTCTAAGCAGGCCCTCTACTGATCGATTGTCCCGATCTTGAGTTGCTCTAATGCCAAGCTGGGGTTGAGCCCACATGACGCTCTGCAAAATTCAGGAAAATATTTGGAAAGAATATTGCACCACTTTGCATACATCTGAATGTCTTCTTATTTGGATAGAAAATAATACTGAGTATGAATAGCAGTCCACAAGAATTGGTGAGAAAAAGGATAGCAGTCCTCCAAGGTGGACGAGAAAGTGGATAGCAGTCCTCCAAGGTGGACGAGAAAGTGGATAGCAGTCCTCCAAGGTGGACGAGAAAGTGGATAGCAGTCCTCCAAGGTGGACGAGAAAGTGGATAGCAGTCCTCCAAGGTGGACGAGAAAGTGGATAGCAGTCCTCCAAGGTGGACGAGAAAGTGGATAGCAGTCCTCCAAGGTGGACGAGAAAGTGGATAGCAGTCCTCCAAGGTGGACGAGAAAGTGGATAGCAGTCCTCCAAGGTGGACGAGAAAGTGGATAGCAGTCCTCCAAGGTGGACGAGAGTGGATAGCAGTCCTCCAAGGTGGACGAGAAAGTGGATAGCAGTCCTCCAAGGTGGACGAGAAGGCGTCAATACGGGAAGTGGTGGCAATAAAGACAGTACTTAGCTAGCAAGAACTCAGTCAGAAGAACAGCTTACAAGCGAAATAATAGCGTTAAGCACGTCATGGCACAATCGTTTAGCATCGCTAACGGAATCCGACTCAATTAGAGTTCTCAACACTGAGGCAACAATAGGCACAACTAGCAGGCCATTATAGAGGCCAACTTCGCCAAATACGCGAAAAGCGTCGCACAAGAGGCGGGAGGCTTCTCTACTATCTCCATGGCAATGCAGGGCGTCGGCAAAGACGCAGAGCGTGTAGCCAAGCTCGCACCTGCCGGCGAGGTCAATGCTAGGATGCAGCAGATCCGCCGCTGATCGACTTATCTCAATGGCAATCTGGTGCCTGCCCTTGGCAATAAATTCGCCGGCAATGGTGCGAAGCTTTCGGCCAGTTAGCAGTAAAACAGCCGCGTCCTTGCATTGAGGCGCCGGCGGGGGCACCGGCTGCGTCAGCTGGGCAGCCGCGTTGGCCACGGCTAGAGCTTCTGGCGGCATAGCGGGCGCCTTCGGCAGCATGTCAACAAGATCTTTGAGACAGTCCGCCGCGTCGTGAGCGGTAGGTATGGCACTCATCACCTGGGCCAAGCTATCCCCGTAGCCACTCGGCAGTTCGGGCATGTTAGTGCCACCGTCAACCTCTTCCAGGCGACGCCTGATGCCGTCAATGACGGTCGAATAGGTCGACAGTTCGACCGGATCGTTCAGATTGATGCCGTAGGTCCCGCTGCCAATTTTCTTGGCCTCCTTAGCAACGGAGATTAGCTCGGCAATTGATTCGCTACTCGCAACATTGTGCCAAGATTTGGCAAACAAATCAACCTTGGCCGCGATGTTGTTAACAACATTCTGCAAACTTTTCACACCATCGACAACGACCTGCCATTCCGATGCGCTCTGGATAAATAGGCGCGCTTCGCTTTTTCGCAGGCTGGCGTCGCATAGTAAATCGTCGGCCCTCTGCATCAGGCTGCTGCGCAATAAGGAGACGTGATCGCTCATACAGATCTGGCACAGAGAGCGCCAGCAGTGACGGCACACCGTTGAATGGCGGCTACGACTATCGCATTGGACGCAGGCGGCGGCAGCAGCGTCAGCTCCGGAGCTAGATCCAACGGTTGAACCAGCGACTGGGCCACCGACACCTGAAGCGGCAGCAGTCGAGCCAGCCGAGGATTCAGCGCCATCGGATTGAGCAGATTCGGTAGCTCGAACAATCTAAAATACGATACGATGGTATTTCTGGGGTTCAATTTTGTTCGAATAGAGTGACGCATATTGTCAGGATGAAATCTTGAGGTTTTTGTGATGATGATTTTCATACAAATGCCAAGATTCTGTGTTAGCTGTGTCCCACCTCTAATTTTTTGCTCTAAATAAGCCGATGCTAACTAAATTCACTCAAATCTCAACTCACTCCATGTCTATGTCCGAAACCAAGCTAGTTGCAAATCTGCCTATTTCTAGCTGTCAAGCGTCTTCGAGTCCTTATCAAGTTTAGGGCGAGGAAGAGAGTAACACATTCATGGACCTGTGTACCTCGCTGCAATACTGGCCTTTCGTCAGCATGAGAAAGATGCAAGTATACCTGTGCACAGGTTTCTTCTGCTGGAAAATGGTCAACTTATTAACAAGTAGTGGATTGCTGCGATTCCACGAGACTGGAATGAAGTACAACCATCAAGTTTGATCTCAACTCAACATTTTCACGAGATTTTTCTGCGTTTTCGACCAAGGATGCTAATGTTTGAGGCTGTATGATGCTGTACCTTTGATCGCGATCTTCCGGAATGCTCCATCCTGCTTAAGCCCCGAATGCTCCATCCTACTTGAGTAAGACCATCCCGAATGCTCCTTCCTAATTGAGTAAGACCATCCCGAATGCTCCTTCCTAATTGAGTAAGACCATCCCGAATGCTCCTTCCTAATTGAGTAAGACCATCCCGAATGCTCCTTCCTAATTGAGTAAAACCATCCCGAATGCTCCTTCCTACTTGAGTAAAACCATCCCGAATGCTCCATCCTACTTAAGTAAGACCGTCCCGAATGCTCCTTTTTACTTGAGTCTTGACGAGAGTCAAAAAATCACTTTAAAGACAAAGAAACTTCTAATTGAGGTCTACATTGACAGAGTCAGCTAGACCAAGACGGAACAAGGCAGGTTAAAAACCTTCAGACAGTCTGAATTTTGCGTCACGACCCCTGATTCGATTCCATGCGCGATCACATTAATTTGAGGCTCGATTCTCACCCACGAGGTATTGAAGGCCGACCCCTTAGACAGTTCAATTTTTTATTTTTATTATATGGAGTTATGACGATTTTGCTGTTGTCATAATCACGCCAAACTGTTACTAACCAGGCTAGCAACGGCGAAATTGCGCGGCAGGCTGTCAACACAGACGGGGCTGGGCCCGGGACCGCGGCACATGGGACAAATCGGCTTATTCTGCACCCATTGACGAATGCAGTCCAAGCAAAACGAGTGGCCGCACGGCATAACGCGCGGTCGCGGTAAAACTCGCGACAGATGTCGCAACGAAGCTCATCGTCCATGGATTTTTGTTCCATATTGAGTCTAGAATGTGCCACTAGAACTGAAAAAAGCAATTATCAAATTAGATATGAATTATTTGAGAGAAAAATAGTTTGTGCAAGAATAGGCTGTTTCTTTATTTGTTTTCTTCTATGTTCTATCTAGGGCTACAAATTTTATTTATTGAATAAAATTCAAATATGCAATTTTTTTCAATTAAAAAAGTAATTTTTACAAAAAAATTAAAGTATCTTAATAATATCTTAAGTCTATATGAGTAAATTGAATTTAATTAAATAAATACTCTTGAGTTAAGTAAAAAAGTTTTAATGGAATATAAAGATGGTTAAAGGTTTTTTTATATATTATGGGTTTTTTAATAATAAAATATTAGCAAAATCCTTTTTGGCGCAAAGTTCTTTTTTATTTGGTTTTAAAAAATTATTCCTAAATGTTTTCTTTTTGTTTTGATATATAAATTGTTATTTTTTTCTTGATTTTATTTATATTGATTGGAAAAGTAGATTGTTAACTATAAATATTATATTACAATTATATAAAAAATTGCAAATAATATTGGTTATAATTTATATAGTTTTATATAATTTCTACTAGATAACACTAAGTTTTTTATAGACTAAAATAAAATTATTGTATAGATTTTAAAATAGATTAAGAATAAGCTTGTTATTAATTTCATTTCATGTCTTAGCTTATATTAACCTATTAGATACATGTATAATTAATCTAATAATCTTTCAAATCTTAGATTAGTCAACTAAACTTACAAATCCTAAGTCATGATAAAATGGCTTAACTGTAAATCCACTCTTATGCTTGTAATATTGGATTAAAATCTTCAAATTTTTGCCAATAGGGCCTATGTACTAGCTCTGCTTCTTATTGTTTGAGTTCATTTTCAATGTTATATATAATTTGAAAAAGATTGCCAATATAAGACACAACAGACTGTTAGTGTTTCATTTTTCATTATAAGTTTATCATACATGTGCAACACCTGGCCAATCTGGCTGGCTGGCTGGCAAAGGGCCCAGCCAAAGTAAGTTGCAAAATGCCCACCCAAAATAGATGTACTAGTTAGATGACGAGGCATTTAGCCTAAATAATACAGTCATTATTACTCTTGCCATTTACCTTAACTTACGACAACTTTTGCTTAGGTTTTTTCATAGGTAAGTCAGAAAAGTCACATTTGTGGTCTAAAAGTAAGTAGCACGGCCGGTGTAAAGCAAGGCTGTTGCGCATATATTGTATCAGTATAAGAGTGGATTTACAGTTTAGCTATGAGTATTTCACCATGGCTTAGGATATGTGAGTTTAGTTGATTAAAATCTGGGACTTGTTAGATTAATAACACATGCATCTAGTAGATTGATCTGAGTATGTATACAGAAGAATAATCATATTTACTTACTAAGATATATCAATATTGTATAAATAATAAAATACTATGATACATAATTAATAAATTTAACCAATGCCAATGACATCACTTTGAGCCAAGGGCATCCTTAATCTCTAAAAATATTGTTTTATAAAAAAGATAATTTTTTCCTTTATTGTATATAGCATCAATATATGTTTAGTCTAGAATCCAAAGTGTTTTGACAATTTATTTTTAGTATATAGACTAGCAATCTAGTGCCCCCTATAGGGCACCCAAAAAGCAAGGAGTAAAAATTTTTCATGCAAATCTATCCAAAGCACATTTTCTTAAGAATCAATTCCTTCTTCAGTTTTATAAATCACCTTATCCAAGTAAAATTGTCACAGACAAAGATGTTTGTTATGAATCTCTTTTCTTTAATAGTACCAAAAAGACAATAAAATAAAAGCTTCCACAAAGATAACAGACATTCCCCTTAAATAGAAAACTTCCCTAAGATAGCAAGCATCCCACAGATAGCAAGCATCTTACAGATATCAAGCATCCCCTGATAGCAAGCATCCTAAAGTTAGCAAGCATTCTCCCAGATGTCTTAGCTAGTACAATGGCCCTTTCTAAGCTAGTGCAATAATCCTTGACTTATCAAGTGCAATAATCCTTGGTTTATTAAGTGAAATAATCATTGGTTTATCAAGTGCAATAATCCTTGGTTATCAAGTGCAATACTCCTTGGTTTATCAAGTGCAATAGTGCTTGGTTATCAAGTGCAATAATCCTTGGTTATCAAGTGCGATAATCCTTGGTTTATCAAGTGCAATAGTCCTTGGTTTATCAAGTACAATAGTGCTTGGTTATCAAATGCAATAATCCTTGGTTTATCAAGTGCTTGGTTTATTAGTCTATTAATAAAAGCTTTCAATAAAAAATTACACTACTAAGATTTGAACTACTAAGATAAGGTTGCTAAATTAGCAGTTTAGTCTGTACACATCTAGACTAGGCCTAGCTCGCATTGAATTTATCAATGAATTTGTAGCACTTATAATTCAATACTTGTACCAAGTCAGTTATGACATAATCAATTTCATAGGCAAGTTATTGCTAATTTTAATAGAGACTAGTACTATTTTTATGTAGTATAAATTAAGTTTTGCGCTATGCTTTAACACTGCATTTTCAACAGTGTAACAATTAAATTTAGTGTCAAAATTTAGCTAGTATAGACTGAATGAATAAAATGCCTAGTATAATACAATCTATTTTAGAATCAAAATTTAACTAGTAAATTTTTTCTAAAGCATTCATACAATGCATTTCAAGTCAAAAAAGCAGCTTGACTTTGCAAAAAAGCATGTTTTTCAAATATTTAATCCCTTTATCATCAAGCAATTTCTTAGCCACAATGCATATACCATGATGGAAAAATTTCTGACAAAATGGTGCAAGTTTGAAGAAAATCGGTTGAGCTATTTTTGATAAAAATTGATCACATACTGATAGATGGAAATACCAACAAACCATTTTTAGTATATGGAAAGCCATTGGAAAGCATAAGGGATTAAGTCTAGTAAACTTGGTAAATTTATGATACAATTGAAGAGCCAGTCTATACTACGGTTCTATACTTCTATACTATAGTATAGTATCATTAGTAGCCAAGTAGGCAGCTACCTCTAGGCTCTATAGCTAATTTTACATGCACTCAGCAGTCATCACTAAAAAGTGACCTTTAAGCCAAAAAACAAGTTTTAATTGAGCTTTAAATTTAATTTCTTCAGTAGGCCTACTAATAGCCGGTAATGTGGGATCCAGGATTCAATCTAGGACTGGGCATAAGCAGTATACGCAATGCATAATATTTATAATAGCAATAGTTATTATTAAAAATTATTCGAGTCAGGTAGACAGTCTCATTCCCATGTTTTAATATAAAAAAATAATAAATGTAGGTACGCGCGAGTCTGGGCACTGGCCCTGAACTGCTTACACAAGCTGCATACGTTACATACATCTTACATGTGATGTGAGTGTGAGTGAAGTGTGATTGCACGGCATCCAGATTGGTCAACGCGGGTCTAGTGTGTTATGCATTTCAAAAAGCGAAAATTGAGTTGCAAGTTTTTACTTTTTCAAAGTTCAAGCTTTTTTCAAAGCTGTTTACAAAAATCACTTCTATAACGTATATTGAAGCACCTAGTAGTAGATTTTACAATTACTATTTTATTTAATTTGTTAATTCGTTTTTTAAATGTTTCGTGTTGTTTGCCTCGGAAATTGGTATAAGTTAATTGCTACTGAAATCACTATTTTAAGTGATAATCGTTACTTTTCCTGAATTCTCCCGTATTCTCTTACGGTTTCCAAAAATGCTAAAATTATTAATTAAAAGAAACAATAAATGAATTATAAAGATAGAAAATAAAGTTTGATCCTCACACTATGATATATAACGTTAGGCGTAAAAAAGTTATGATGACATAAGGGAAATAATCAAGGAGCACTATAATAATTTCAATTTTTTGAGGGATAATTTTTTGCAGAGTTTGGGCATAAAAATTGCATCAGGATCAAGGATCGACAGCAATGGCATGCTGTCGATGTAATGCCAATTCACATTTTTTCGTTTTTTTCTTCAACTGATCTAATTGCGAAGCTAAGTTTACTGTAAGGTTTAGATTCATATATACTTTCTATTCTTTTATACTGCTGTACATATACATGTATGCATCTGCATATTTATATTGTATACACTGCAGCAATAGTTTAGCTGTAGTTTTATTCGATCACACGTTTAAAATAAAGATGTGACTCGCAATGGGCGCATTACATGTACAATTTATAGCATACATGTACATGGATAGCATTACCCAGACATGTGAAATAAATGAGGCATGTAACGGTACTACATGTAGAAATCATGCATCAGATCGGATATACTGTAGTGTTTTAATTAAGAATTAATTTAATTTTGTTAGTTCACAGTAGAGGCCGCCTAGATCGATTGAAAAAATGTGAAAGCCCGTGAATTGTGTTCTCTACATGTACAGTTTGAGTCAGCTTGCAGAATGATCATTTAAACTATACATGTACTCGTACATGAACATACTACTATAATTGCTTTAAGAATCACATGCCTAACGGGTTCATGGAGGGTTTAGCTACATATTTTACATGTAGCTAACTGCAATTGAATAGTATATAAATTGCGAACGTCCCAGTTTTGGGCTCTAATTTCTCTGATATACATGCTAGTCTGAACTAAATTATCCTGGGAGACTGACAGGTGCTAATGAGGGGAACGGGGAACCGAGTGAGGAAAATTGATCTGAAAGAGACGGGCGAGATGTATAACATGACTGCCGAGTGAGGACACGGACTCCGGAGACACGGAGTTTCCTTAATTCCGTGTCACAGGCTGTGACGGGCGTGTCGCAATGGAGTTTATAGTGAGGGAAGTCAAGAATTCTACATAAATAAATTCCTACAATATTTTGAGAATCGGTATTGTCAGTAGCACTCATTTGTTGTGATGAGGACGCACTTTTTTCCAAATTTCACGCTCGCACATGGGTTCCAAACTTGCTCCCTACTGACAGCAGGCTATGGGCGTTTTTCTCCCTCTTTTGCAATTTTTCTAGAATTCATACTAGTAGGACAATTCTGTAGCTATATTAATCCACCATACTTGTAGTTATAATAACATAGGCGCGGTTTTTTGCTGCTTTTGGGTCATAAATCATTGCGTCTGAGCTGGTCTGACAGCCACCTGCGCCTCACTCAGTGCTGGGGCTGGCGCCAGATGGTCTGAGAGGATGCGGGCGGTAGCTTTTTTCTCATCATTTTGACAGGCCATCAAGATTTATTAGGTCAGGGCCTATTATATTGTTCGTGTTTACTCAAGCGTGTGACAGCTTTGACAACTATGCGTTTTACCCCTCAAAGTACGTTGGGATTAGCGATTAGCGATTTCTCTTCATTATCTTCACTTTCTACTTAATAAGAGCTTTCTAATGTATATTTTTTCATTAGTTTTTGTCAATTCTACGCGAAAAGCCATAAATCATTTTGTTGCGATTTTGATTGATTTATAGCCGCACCTGTCATATTTTTACGACCCCGAAGGAACTGATAGGATCTCCCGGTCACGTAATTCTGGGTAGCATGCAGCAAGCTCAGCCAATCAGAAAATTCGACGCTCATTTTAACAAATCGGCTCAGCCAATGACAATCGACGTGTTCCATTATAACCAACTGCGGTCCACTTGGCGGCTATTTAAACCGGTGTTTTTGGCCTGCTCGGACTAACCCTGCAAAACCCTTTCTGGTGACCGGCCAGGAACTTGCTCTCTCCCTGGCCTGACCGTCGTTTCTTGATCCCCGGATTGCGACTCCCCCCATCATCAAGGACGAATTCCCCGGTCATCAGCAGTGAACATCAAAGTTAAGAGCATCACCTGCTAGCTATCTACAAAGATTGTGACATCAGCATCATCCCGGGCCTACAGCTGCGAAGCACTAAGCCGATTCGGTCACTGTGGATTACCTGGTCTCCGGCTGTTGAGTTTCTGATTGGTTGGGTGAGAGGCTGCCTAGACTTGCTTGATTGGGTGATTCCTTATCTGTCCCCTATTTCAGTAGCTGGATTGGGATTGGCTCATTTTGTTCAGCAGTGCTGTTATCGAGGCAGAAATCACTTAATAATACTATTAGTAGTCTAAAACTCCAATTCAATCTGAAGTGTGAAGTGATTTAAGGAGAAGGTTAAATCCGACAGTTATTTTTATCGGTTTTATTTCTTTGTTCGCCGATGGCTCAGATGAGTAGCTAAGCTAGTAGGCGCCGGTTACAGTGGACCAATGGCAAGGTGGTTCTCAGTCGATCAATCTATCAAATCAGTGAGCAAAATTGCCAATAGTGCAAACTCGGCGCTAGAGATGTACTTTGTGCACTCTAGGTTCGCCAAGCGGCTCGGGTAATGAATTATGCGGTCTCCGAAGTTCGAGTTAGTGTATCATCAGCGCTACGAGAGGCTAGTTGGCGCGTTGAAGGCCAAAAGTACAATTCCTCGTATTTAGCAATGTAATAGTACATGTAGCTACCCCATAGTCTCGCCACTGCAAGAATCCCCTGCACAAGTCCCCTCTGTACCTGCATGGCCAATGCGATCAAGTCCCAGCAGTGTCCCTTTACATCGGCTATGACTTCGAGATTGACAGCAAAAAGACACTAGTTGGCAGGTAAGCGCTAAGCCCCCTCTAGTCGGAAGCCCGATTTCGAAATTTCCGGTGTGGTGAGCCAGGACGTACGGGCTGGTGGCAGCGGGTTAGTTAATCTGCGGATTAGCTGATCTCTACCTTCAAAATTCTCCCTGCTTGTCTCTCGCTGTCCCTCTCTTAGCTATAGGACCTAGACTGCTCGCCACACGATCAAGCTACAATGGGGCTGACCATCTGACAGGAGTGGGGGGGCAGGACTCTAATTGATTTATTTCTGAGACCTGAGGCCCGAAGGCTTCCCCACAAGGGGCCGAAAACCATCAGTTGCCCTAAGGCAAAATTACTGATTTCCATAACAGGTCTCAAGGTGGGGTGGGCGGACAAAGCATTGGCATGCCCCCCATAGCTTTTACTGAGGGGGCATGTCCCCTGCCCCCTCCCCCGGGTGACGACGCTCCTGGGTTGATTTTCTGGGACCTACTTTGACCTGATTTTATTTTAAATTCTAAATACTGCGATATTCTAGTTGACTCCACCAACCGTTTGAATTAATTTTGGCACAAAAATGATTAAAAATAATTTAGAGCGGGATGCTACACAATTGGCCACGTAATTGATCTTCATAATTTCAAGGTCGGATCCAAACCAAAGCAAGAAGTTAGTAAGCCGACAGTTTGAGGATATTTTTTTATACTATCACCTAAACGAAATTGGTTGACATACTCTGAGACTGAACCTACTACCAAACCAATATAAAGCTAGCAGACTGCACTGTTTGCACACAATGTCTCATCAAATAGAACTTCGTTGCCTGCCTCTAGAAGGAATATGCAGCAACCGAGTGTAGAGAGAGCAACCAACTGCTTTCAAATGTTTACTCAGCGCTTAGCATACGGCTATTGGGCAGGAGAGCGACGCCTGGTAGTGTAAGGAGAGCCACAGGTTCCCATGGTATTTTTTCGAAGCAGAAAAATTAAAAGCTGAGCAAAGGCACACAGACAAGTCAACTACGACAGAATTTGCAGATTACGTTTAGTCGATGCCAACAGTTATGAACAGCGGCAAGAAGCGAATCTCTACCGTATCGGCTCCGAGTCCCAGCCAGCTGAAGCCGTCAAACGCTGGCAAAGGGTCGCCAGACGGTCCGGATGAAGCAGGACCGGCTAGGCCAAAAGCGGCCGGCGGGACGCCTCGGCCAAAACAGCCGAGCCTGGCGACCCTCATGATGCTCAAGAAGCGGATCGGCGACATCCGGGCGAGGCACCGACGCAACCGACCCGTCAAGAAGATGGAGAACACCTACCGCCTAGAGCCGGACTCGACTAAGAAGTTCCCGCCGAAGGAGGTGCAACAAATCGTGGACAACAGCCTCAGATTCTTCCTCGGAGAGTCCAAGTACGATCCGAAGGCGTGTCCCAAGCTGGCCAAAATGGTCTCCGAGGACGTGAAGCGCAGGATGAAAAACAACTACAACTGTCCTCGCTATAAGATTATTGTTCATGTGACGATCGCGCAGAAATCCGAGCAGATTCTAATGCAGGCATCCCGGTCTGTGACCGACCCCGCCACTGACGACTTTGTGACTGGCTTGCTAGAGAGGCCAACCTTCAGAGCTAGCGCGACTGCCTTCTGGATCTACTGCGAGTGACAATGCGACTCAACCCTCATCATTTTAAAGATCAAAGAGATGAAAACTTGTTCCCTACGCTCGTAGATGCACTTTCCAGTTTTCAGCAGACAAGACAAGAAAAAAACAATTCAAGAAACCCGTTTTGATTAGCTAACAACACAAACCATTTTGCACACTGTTACGTCAAGATTCTTTTCATTTATTTATCAATCAAATTTCACACCAATTCTCCTAGAAACAATGGGCAAACAAAATTTACCATAAATAATCATTTATACAGAAGCGAGACACGGAATAAGCAGCACATAAAAATCAATTAAAATTACCTCTGCACTAACTTTAGTCGTGGAGAAACTGCCTTTGAGAACTGCAGCTAACGCGCATATTTCATTCAATTCAATTCAGGAATTAATTTAGCATTATTAGCCGCTGATTCGACAAGGCACATTTTCTCCTTGTAATACGAGAAAACAAACTAATGATGAATTGTCAGTAGAACAGCACACAAGCGGCCATGACTAGACAGCAGCACGCAACGTATGGCGATTTTCGCTCCCCAATTCTGGCGCACTTCCAGAATATGCCGGACAGTCCGGTTTTGTAGCGATCAATTAGCCTGGGAAATAAATGCCGGAAATAGGCGCACGTGCAAATGAGCAGCAGTACCACAGTTAATAACGATTGAAAGTTGAACACGGCCGACATCGCTGCGCTGTTTGAACTGCTGCAATTTAAAGTGGTCGCTATAAAACTAAAAGGTCCGCTCAAAGTTTGTGTCTCTTCTCAGCTATATTCTCTCCCCTCTCCCCTCCCATCGCCTCTCCCCTCTCCCCTCTTCTCTCATCTTCCATTCCGTCTCCATTGCACTCTCATCTGGCCAGCAGCCATGAGCTGGATCCTCTATATGCCCCTTAGGTTAAATTTTTTACCAACCCCTGCTTTATGAACATAAAGAAAAAAATCCGAAATAAACCATCATATACCAAATTTTGATAATCATATTTCTATCTAGCTGCCTAGCATAAAAAACAGAACACAGACACGGTGAGTTATTAAATTTCTCAAAAGAGACTAACATTACAAACAGATCAAAGATTTTATTATAATAATAAAATAGCGGCAAAGTATTTAGCCCAGACTTTGGGATCAATGTTTTGGTAAGGGAGATAATGGATTGTGGTTCTAGCATTTATTTAGCTAGCTGGGTTATGAAATTCGGGATTAGGGGGGGGGCGGGGGGAACTTTCATATCTTTAAAATATCATATCTCCGAAAGCACTTCACATATCTCTGACACTTCATGTCTCCGACACTTCATATGTCTCGACAATGTCTCGACACTTCATATCTTCGACACTTCATGTCTCCGACACTTCATATATTCGACACTGCATATCTCCGACACTTCATGTCTCCGACACTTCATATCTCCGACACTTCACGTCTCGACACTTCATATCTTCGACACTTCATATCTCCGACACTTCATGTCTCCGACACTTCCTATCTTCGACACTTCATATCTTCGACACTTCATGTCTCCGACACTTCATGTCTCCGACACTTCATATCTTCGACACTTCATATCTCCGACACTTCATGTCTCGACACTGCATATCTCCGACACTTCATGTCTCCGACACTTCATGTCTCCGACACTTCATGTCTCCGACACTTCATATCTCCGACACTTCATGTCTCCGACACTTCATGTCTCGACACTGCATATCTCCGACACTTCATATCTTCGACACTTCATGTCTCCGACACTTCATATCTCCGACACTTCACGTCTCGACACTTCATGTCTCCGACACTTCATGTCTCCGACACTTCATGTCTCCGACACTTCATGTCTCCGACACTTCATATCTTCGACACTTCATATCTTCGACACTTCATGTCTCCGACACTTCATGTCTCCGACACTTCATATCTTCGACACTTCATATCTCCGACACTTCATGTCTCCGACACTTCATGTCTCGACACTGCATATCTCCGACACTTCATGTCTCCGACACTTCATATCTCCGACACTTCACGTCTCGACACTTCATGTCTCCGACACTTCATGTCTCCGACACTTCATGTCTCCGACACTTCATATATTCGACACTGCATATCTCCGACACTTCATGTCTCCGACACTTCATATCTCCGACACTGCATATCTCCGACACTTCATGTCTCCGACACTTCACATTTACGAAAAATCATGTCTCCGACAAGCTTAACCCTAACCCTAGCCCTAATGGATATATGAAGTGTCGGGGGTTGTGGCAGAAGCCGCTTTTCAAAGATAAGAACCCTCCTGATTAGGGCTCAATGATTAATCCCGGCATTTTGGATATCATTTCTCACACGTTAAATATAGACGAGTTGATGACGCCAGAAAAAATGCAAAGCAAATCTTGAACTAATCGGGACTCCAGTTAACCTGTTAACTTAAGAGACACTGCGAGAGCAGTGAGCCCCGGTCCCAATAATTAAAGTCGGTTCATTCCGTAGCGGTACAGCGCCAGCAGCTTGGCGTAGACGCCGGGATCCAAATCCGTGTAGGTGGACAATCGAATCTTGTCCTCAACGGGAACCCGCTTGTCCACCAGACGATTGCCGGCGTCAACCCAGGCAAAATTTTTTATCCCATCGTCGTTGTCAAGATCCAGCGTGTTCAACTGGTAGCAGACGAAGTCAAAATAGACACCGTCGGTGCACACCGCCGCAGTGACCACCGGCCGGGGCAGTTGGCGACCGTCGACATTGTCGGCGCCGAACTCCCAGCGAGCCTGCGAATGCCACGTAAATTTTTTCTTTTACTTTTTTCTTTCTGGCACTATAACCCATATCTTAACCGAAAATTTACAAAGCAAACAATATAGCTTGAGCTTAGGAGCAGTTGACTTAATCCAGAGTGGCAGAGCGCTACACTCAAGACAACTAGACTTAATCTTTGGAGCATTAACTTAGTCCTCTCATGTCTGCTAAACCCGATGAAAACGGTACTTAGACCAAGAAGCGCCCCAGAGTCGTTGCAGAGGTGACACGGGTAAAATAGAAGTGACTCTAAACGACTCTCAAATGGGATGTCACGGTAAAAGTCGCTCTCTAAAAAGTGGTCCAAGACTCGCCCAAGAATCACTATGAAGTGTTTTATTTTCTGCAACTCTAGTGACTCTGGGGCCGTAGAGTCGTAAGGGGTGCCAGAGTCGCTGTAGAGTCCCTGAGTTGTGTTTGAAGTACAGCCTACTGAGTTAGTAGAAACCTAAGCGCCAACGCAACGATTCTTGGACGACTCTTCTGAGACTCTTTTACGATTTTCTACAACTGACGTGACGCGCGCTTGTGTCGCAAAAGTCGCCTCTTTGTTGTATTAAACGCGATTGAGTCATTAAAAGGTCGCTAGAGTCGCTGAGTCACTAGTGAGTTGCTTACAACGACTTTTTAGCGATTCTTGTCACGGTATCTTTTTAAACGGGTGAGCGACCCGTCGATATCGCAAAATGAACGAAGACCAACGTCAAGACAGCCCTGTCAATTAAACGTCGGTAAGAAGACACTGGACGCCGCAATCGTCAGTTCCCTTGTGGTGGTGACAGAGGATCAAAACTTGCACCTGCCTGTGTTCCTGGTGGACAAGATTGATGAAGATCCACTACTGACACTCGCACAGATACAGAACCTGTTGCAGGATCAGTTCAACATGCAAGCAAGAGTTCTGCACTCTGGATTAACTGAACTGCTCTTAAGCTCAAACTAACTGCAAAAAGCTATATTTTCATTGCGTAACTCATGAAAATAGTTTACGCATTTCTTCCTTACTACTGAACTGATAGTAGAGAAAGTCTTAGGCCAAGCCATTTCAAATTTGCCTATCTAACTACTGTAAGTATCTGTTTACCTGGGCCACGGCCTGGCCGAAACAATTCACAACCCCAGCGGCTGCCCGATGATCTACGCCGATAGGTCGCGACTCGGGCGCGTCAAAGTTGCACCAGAGGTTGGGCAGCTCGAACGGCACCACAGCCAGGTGACAATGGCCACCTAGTCTGGTCGAAGAGTCCGAATCGCCGAGTCCCGTGTTGGAGACGCTGGTATCATAGTGCATCGTGTCCTCCAAATCAATCAGCGGACTCAGCGGGTACAGGCTGGGCAGAGGGCTGGCCGCGGTGGCCTCCACTGATTGGCTGTCGGCAAACGGAGCTAGAGGCCGCTGACCAATCAGGTGAAAGGGGCGACGCTCCTGTGGGGGATCCAGGGCTCTTATATGAGAATCTATTTAGGATAGTCATGTGAGAATCTATCCAGGCCTCTCATATTAGAATCTATCCAGGGGTCTCATATTAGAACCTATCCAGGGATTTCATATTAGAATCTATCCAGGGGTCTCATATTAGAATCTATCCAGGGGTCTCATATTAGAATCTATCCAGGGGTCTCATATTAGAATCTATCCAGGGCTCTCATATTAGAATCTATCCAGGGGTCTCATATTAGAATCTATCCAGGGCTCTCATATTAGAATCTATCCAGGGATCTCATATTAGAACCTATCCAGGCCTCTCATATTAGAATCCATCCAGGGCTCTCATACTAGAACCTATCCAGGGCTCTCATATTAGAACCTATCCAGGCCTCTCATATTAGAATCTATTCAGGGGTCTCATATTAGAACCTATCCAGGGCTCTCATATTAGAATCTATTCAGGGGTCTCATATTAGAATCTATCCAGGGCTCTCATATTAGAATCTATCCAGGGATCTCATATTAGAACCTATCCAGGCCTCTCATATTAGAATCCATCCAGGGCTCTCATATTAGAATCTATTCAGGGGTCTCATATTAGAACCTATCCAGGGCTCTCATATTAGAATCTATTCAGGGCTCTCATATTAGAACCTATCCAGGCCTCTCATATTAGAATCTATTCAGGGGTCTCATATTAGAACCTATCCAGGGCTCTCATATTAGAATCTATTCAGGGGTCTCATATTAGAATCTATCCAGGGCTCTCATATGAGAATCTATCCAGCGCCAACCTGAAAGTGCACGGGAACTCCTCGCCAATGAAACGCCGTCTCCAACAGGCAGTCGCGCAGCAGATGCCGATCGCAGCTGGGATGCCGAATTGCCGTCCAGCGCAACAAATTGGACATGAGGTGGCGCACAATGCGATCCGGCGGTATGCCAAACTCCGTTCGGAATTTGTACACACTGTTCTGCATGGGCGGCGGGTCGGTGCAATATAGTTAGTGATATGTTGTGACATGAAGTGGCGAATGACGGTACATGCAGTTGGGTACAGCGCGGAGCTGGCTGGAGGGCGGAAGTAGTGCCATCAGATAGCTGGGTTGAGGGCGGAAGTAGTGCCATCAGATAGCTGGGTAGAGGGTGGAAGTAGTGCCATCAGATAGCTGGGTAGAGGGTGGAAGTGGTGCCATCAGATAGCTGGGTTGAGGGCGGAAGTGGTGCCATCAGATAGCTGGGTAGAGGGCGCAAGTGGTGCCATCAGATAGCTGGGTTGAGGGCGCAAGTGGTGCCATCAGATAGCTGGGTTGAGGGCGCAAGTGGTGCCATCAGATAGCTGGGTAGAGGGCGGAGAGGATGGCAGGGGGAGGGCGGTCAAGTAGTTCAGCCTGATGCCCCAGTTCGAGGGAATGCCTCGATCCCCATGAAATTCGCTGATCCGAACCTCAGGATTGTGCCGAAGCGGCAGTCGGATGTCATCCGAGTGCCAATGGTGCGCGTGCATGACAGCCCGCTGCAGAGCCTCGGTGTCGGCTTCGGTTAGGGATTCCGTCAGCTTGGCTAGGCTCGCCGATAAGTTCTCTGGAAGTCGCCTACTAATTAGAGTTTTAGTAAGGGCTGAGGCCTGGGCTTCCGGATGCTCCCAGCGCTGGCGCCAATTAAAGAGTCTGGCAGGCTGGCTTTGCTTGCTGAAAGTCCAAAGAATCGGGTGTCGACGTGTCTTAGAATTCGGGCTTTAGACTACGAGAGAGTATAGGGGTGAAGGCTATGAGTATGTAGCTCTGAGATGAGGATATCATATCCGATTATCTATGATGTGAGGAGAGTTGATGGATCATTCCCGATTAGCTATCAGGCCAGGAGGGTATCATCTCTGATTAGCTACCAGACGGGGAGGATATTATCTCGGATTAGCTACCAGACAGGGAGGGTATCATCTCTGATTAGCTACCAGACGGGGAGGGTATCATCTCTGATTAGCTACCAGACAGGGAGGGTATCATCTCTGATTAGCTACCAGACAGGGAGGGTATCATCTCTGATTAGCTACCAGACAGGGAGGATATCATCTCTGATTAGCTACCAGACGGGGAGGATATTATCTCTGATTAGCTACCAGACAGGGAGGGTATCATCTCTGATTAGCTACCAGACAGGGAGGGTATCATCTCTGATTAGCTACCAGACAGGGGGGGTATCATCTCTGATTAGCTACCAGACAGGGAGGGTATCATCTCTGATTAGCTACCAGACAGGGAGGGTATCATCTCTGATTAGCTACCAGACGGGGAGGGTATCATCTCTGATTAGCTACCAGACAGGGAGGGTATCATCTCTGATTAGCTACCAGACAGAGAGGGTATCATCTCTGATTAGCTACCAGACAGAGAGGGTATCATCTCTGATTAGCTACCAGACAGGGAGGGTATCATCTCTGATTAGCTACCAGACAGGGAGGGTATGATCTCTGATTAGCTACCAGACAGGGAGGGTATCATCTCTGATTAGCTACCAGACAGGGAGGGTATGATCTCTGATTAGCTACCAGACAGGGAGGGTATCATCTCTGATTAGCTACCAGACAGGGAGGGTATCATCTCTGATTAGCTACCAGACAGGGAGGGTATGATCTCTGATTAGCTACTAGATCCAAGTGAAACTCACCGAGGATTTTGCCATAGCCAGCCAGAAAAGTCGGGAGCCTGCCAATCCAAATCGGCAGTAGTGGCGGCAAGGACCTCTTTTTCGTAGCGATCCGACTCGAACATATCCTCAGGCTGGTGCTTGTCTAGCTCGGCAGCCACCTCTGGCCTTGGCCGGGGCACAGTCACATTCATAAATCTGTCCTTCTCCTTCCACATAATTCTAGACAGTTTTTCATAATGCTCAATTCTGCCTGGACGAACGCCTTGAGCATAGCATAGAATTTGAGTTAGCCGCATTGATCTGGCATGCAAAAATGTGCATATTTATGTAATACATAAGCATAAAATTGGGACAGCGCAACACTTGGTGACATTGTCCTGCAACAAGCATTGAAGCACTTCTGCCCATTTCTGAGTGCATACAGGTGAAACAATACAGTTCAGTACAGAGATTTGCAAACTTGCCACAGGGTTCACAGCAGCCCTTTGACTATCTAATTGTCAGGCATTTACACCATTTGCCTCTGGGGTTGGCCCTCATAGGTATGAATTTCACAATAATCCTCAGGCTAAATTTTTGTGAAAAAGCTAAAAAATTAATGTGGCTATAAAAAGAATCAAACCAGACATTATAATGCAAGAGTCAGGCACATTTACTGTTACCATTGAGTCATTAATCTATCTATAAACTAGGTTTTTTGCAATATATGCAATAGTAGCTTGGAAGTTCCTTCTCTCTTCTTATATCTCTTCATAATGTTTAAAATAACTTAGTAACAAAATCTCTCATTTTTATTGAGATCTTCTGTGAAAGCAATGGCCTACGCCCTACTTATTAGTTGGTTTCCAAGAAGCCTTTGAAATCTTGCCTTCTTTGATAGTGACATGCTAGATGGCTTCATTTATTATCTTCACCTAAGCCTCCACTATTGCAACTACAATGTGCATACAATATCAAAAAATTGTCTTTGTTGCTTGAGTCCTCAATTATAGAGACTTAAGAGCTCTTAATCATATTGAAAATGAAAATATTTATCTTAAATTTAACTCTCACCATTGTAACCCTAATCTTAATCCCTAACCCTAAGGACTTAAGAGCTCCCCTTGGAAAGTGAAAATATCATCTTGACTTTTAGCCTTTATTACCCAACTGCAACATAGATATGGTATTAAAAATCTTTATTGCTAAAGTCCTAAATTCCAAGGATTTTAAAAGTTCCCCTTACTTTGAAATGGCCAACATTCATTTTTACTACCCTATCCCCTATAAAATCAATAGCTCCAACTATCTTCTAAGTCCTAGTTGAGTTGAGTGATATTATTAGATATCAGTTGGGAACTAGATATAGGCCTTAGAAAATACAGGCTTTGTCCTAACTATGATAAAAAAATTTACTATTATTTAGTAGGGTCTAGGCTTATTATCTACTTTACTACTTAGCATAAACCTAGCCCTAGGCCTAAAAAAGCAAAATTCAATTTAAAAATTTAAAAGCAAAAATAAACCTTAATTTATATTGTTTTTGTAAATATAGCTTTGTTTTAAACATGCAATTTTTATGTTTTTTGCCTTGTCTTTGCTATAAACTTAATTTTCTATAGGCCTAAAACTAGGCCCATTTAACATAAATGGCTAAAATTATATCAAAAGGTATTGACAGATTGCAAATAAATAGGAAGAAGGCTATTTTTTTTTTTAAAGGCATTGCACTCTAATCCAAGCCTATCTTAGAGTCTAACTAAGATCAGATTTTTGTTTGAGTGAGATTAAGCAAGAATTCTATAAAAAATTCAAGATTAAGAATAAATTGATTGAGAATTAGAAATCCAGCTACAATTGTGAATTTGTACAAGAAGAATAGTTCTAATGAAAAGATATATATAAGATTTAGCCTATTTTATAAGTAAATAGATAATAGTACAAAAGAAATAGCTCAAATGTACCATTATAATATATATATGCAGTAATATAAAAATATAAGCCATTACCATTAACTCTAGGTCTCTAGCTATGTCATTATATGCCACTGTAAAATACATAAATAGGCCTAGGTTGAAGGTGGCAATGGCCTACTAGGATGCTAGGTAAACCATAGTCAAGATCATAGTATACCTAGGCCTATGTTAGAACAAATCCTATCAAAATAGTTTGATTGCACAATGTGCTGGAACTTTTTTTGCAAAAAACACAAACACAAAAATCTATATTTTTGTAATTTTCCCTTTGAGAATAACTTGTATTTGAATCTGTTTTGTATAAATACAATGTCAATGTATTTTAATTGAAAAAGCCATCAATAGGCCTATACTGCAAACAAAAAGTGCTAGGCCCCAATTATGCATTAGGCAATGAATTGTTTTTTATTTGGAACTTATTTTTATACTTTTTGTATTGAATTCAATCTTGCTTGACTGCTCTCAAATTCCAAGCCAAGAATCAAAATTTTGAGATTGAGATTGAGATCTTAATTGGACTCTAGGCCCTATCTACAGCCTAATAAAATGTTTATAAACTTGAAAAATGTATAATAGTATAGAAGCCATGCTTATAAGTTATGGTTTATTTATTAGAGGGCAGATTTAATTTCTGTTTTACCTTCATAAATTAATAAATAGTCAAAGTCCAGGTCCAACTCCAAGACCTAATTCTTGGCTTTTTCATATTAGTTTTATAGCCCTATGTTTTGACTAAACTAAATGGATCTACTTGGTTATGTAACCTATCTAGGCCTATTTATTCATATTGACTGCTTTTTATAGCCCAAATAAAGAATAAAGTGAAAAAATAATTAAGAACTATTAGTATTCATTAGGCCTATGCAAAACTAGAATTTTGAGCTTATTGATGAATGATGGTATGGCTGCTCAATGGTTTAATCCATTAGATTTTTCTCATCCATAGGATGATAGGACAGTAGGGCTAAGACTACAGTTGTAGCCGCTAAAGGAAGACGATTTGGCTAGAGCAACGAGCCCACTGTTATATCGTCATTTGTACATAGGGATTTCCCGCAGCGATAATTCAAGATTGATATTCGGATATAACAAAAATCTCTGCCTTAAAGCACAAAATTCATGTTTTTTACAGTAAAAAAATCACCCACGAGATAAACAGCCTAAAAAAAGGGGGGCTTGCGATTGAAAGGATTTTTTTATAATTTGCAAAAAACTGATGTTTTCCTTTCTCCACACCACAGTGTAACATGACATGGAAGTGTCTATAAGATTTTACTACAACCGCATCTGGGGCATGAGTTTACAATTTTGACGCGGCTGAGACGCGGCTAGCGACATGGAAGTGTGTATTAGATTGATATTCGATTTCGAGTGCTCCGCGCTTGCTGTCTGTAGCTGAAAATTGACATGCAGGACTTCGATCACCCGGCCAGACATTAATCAATTAGCATAACTCAAACTATATGTGAATATATTGTAAGATAGATGCATGCATGATTTTACATATTTTGGCTGATTCCACTATGAAGTTGTACATTTATTAAAGATTCTCTACGAACTATGCAGTAAAACACACTGACTCGTTGGGTTTAAAGTAAAATTTATTTCAATAAGCCGTGCGGTACTAAAATTTTTCGCCTCGCACACTGACCCGTCTACTTGGACTGGTCATCTTGCGCAGTTTCACGCCGACCAATCAAAAGTGGGTAACGCTTGTACTTTCGACACTGATACTTTTTGGCACTGATATTTGACTGATATTTCTTTGGATAAGGCTGGATACAATTCCATAGATCTGTAATGCGACGCGAAAAATGTATTCATGTTGACTTCGAGTGACGGGTTAATAATAGCATGACACTTGGTCTTCCCAGAAAATAATGTCCGACTTTTGGAAAATCAAGGCTTCATGATGCAAGATAGAAGGATTGCGGACGAAGGTACGAATTTACCATAAGAACCCTCCAACGGGTGCATATGACACTGAATGGCAATTTTAGTCCCAGCTTCACGAAATTTTTGCCACAAAATGTCACCTGCACAAAGCTGCTTTCGAAGTTACTACTGAAGAAGAGAAACAAGAGTTTAAGCTTAAGGAAGCCATTTCAATTATTGGCGCAAGGAACACCTATACCGAATGAATGTATGTACATTGCAATGGGAAACCGCGACAACACATTTTTAAGAAATTTCGACAAATTAAATCATTAAATGTAATAAAGAATATGAACGCACAAATTAACAGAGAATAAATTTACACAAAGAATTTATTATTGAGCTGGCATTTCTGCAGGAAATATTCGTCAAAGAATACCCACACGCATTTTTACGTGACGTGTCTGGATCCGATTCGAATCGTGTTGCTTGCTGCAACTAACAACTAATTTATATAAGCGTTAGAAATCTGAAAGAAGGAGGTCATAGCGCCGGAGTAGTACAGCCAGGAAACATGATCGCAGACACGAGTTATAAGGCTCGCTTGCTCGGGAATTCGACGGTTCGGCGAAACAATTAAGGCCAAAACCGCGAGGGCACTGGACTCAAAAGCAAGGTTGGCTAAAGAAAACCGCAGCAACCGCCAGACCATTTCAGAGCAAGTACAAAACTCGTAGCAGTTGAGCGCGACACGTGTCTGCAGGGCCGGAGACCGACGGCAGGGAGGGGCATTGGGCACGCTCAAATTGTCGACCAACCCTGCAGGACGTGGCGAGAGAGACATATGTGAGACTTGACGAGTACAAGAATAGTAAAAAGACTAGAGTTCGACCCCTAAAATACAAGTACACGACGTAGATAAAAAACAAAAGCGTTTGATCAGGTTGGTTGCCTGCTCAAACGGAGCCTCTCTTGCTTAATTCCTTCGTTTGTCGATTCTCAGAGTCGTTGCCAGCTATAGAGGACTGCCAGCGATGAGCCCGTCGCATCAGCGGGTCTGCCAGTTCCACGGCGGATCGAACTGCAGCGCACACGTTCGCGCACTGGGCACCTCCTCGGTTGCCGCCTAGCGCTGTGATAGCTCGTAAAGACGCTTGCAAACCTGCGATGCGTTCCTACGTCCCTGCGCGCGGTGCGAGCGTAGTAGCGCCGCAGGCCACTTCGGCAAACGGTAAAGCAGATCGCGAAGACGAAGTTCGCAGATGAAAAACCGATGATCGAACTGCAAAGCCAGCGGCATGGCATGATAGAGCGGCAGTTGACGACGCGGTACCGCTCACGAAATCACAGATGATCCAGTTGTGCCTGCCTTCATATTACGTTCCGACACGTTCCGTTGCCTCCGCTTGCAGCCCACCTAGGTTGCGAGAGCCCTGCAGAAGCACGTGTTAGCCCGGCCTCTCAAGTTGTTGCCGTTCTCTCGTGGCCTCACGAACAGCGACCGTTTAAACCTACGCAGAACCGCGTTCAGGTCTCCAAGGACAACGCACTGTGTCACGTCGATCTGCAGTAGAAGTGGGGACAGGGAGACGCAGCGACAGCTCTGCTGCAGCTTCAGTCCGATCGATTCCTCTACGAACTCGTTGAAAGAACTAAGAAATATTATTTATGTAATTGAGACTTGCAGTGTGAGCAGTAGCACTTCTAACTAAATGAAATTAATTTTCCATAGATTTTTGTCTGGTTAACTCAGTTCCCACGTTCATTTAAGTAGTTCGACCTAGCTGCGAGCCCGCATGAGCTTGTCCTGGCTCACAAATTCATAGTATAGCTACAGAGAGCCAAAAAACGGCTGGCCAATAATTTTTTTCTGAACGTGAGACAAATTAGTATATATGCATGCAGGTGAATATAGAGATAAAAGCTCAGATTTTCAGGAATCACGTATTTCAGTTTATTTTAATTCATTTCTGTTTCATATTTTCTGGAAATGACAGCTACTGTTGTTTGCCATTTGTTGCGCTCCCGTATTGTAAACCAAATTGGCATAAAAATGTACTTGGATTTCTTTTGCCGCTTTTCTGTTGTTCATGGGTCTAGGGCTATAGTAGTAAGAATGCTGGCTGTACAGTGTTATATAATTCATGTAGAATTGCAGACTTAGGGAAGAGCTTGCATTGGTGGGAGTGCACTGATAAAAATTGGAAACGAGGAAAAAGCATGCCGCATGGCAGTTGAGGAGAGAGGAAGACAGGGAAAGAGAAAGACAACAAACTGACCATTTCCATGGTTACTGAAAACATTTTGGAGCCTGACTAGGCATCAATAGCTCGCATTTCTGCCTCCACTGCTCCGTTCTTCTTTACTGTACTTGCGCGGTTCTCTCTCCCCCGAAGCTGTACGAGTATAACCTCTGCCTAGCTGCGCGCTGCTGCAGCACAGCACGCGGCTCTCTCCGCATCCCCCTCCGCGCTCCCCTGCCCTTGCAGAGGGGACGAAATCTGCTATCCAATTGTTCTCCCACTGGAGCAGCTTCTGACTTAGGCTTACCTGCGCTCCTAGAAAAGAGAGGATTAGAAAAGACAAAGGTATTGAACTGTCGGAGTGGCAATTTAATTTATAATCTTGCAGCGCTGTCTGTGCTACGCATTTTCATTAGTTAATTGTATCAAGCCAACATCGCCAGAGTGAGAATGCCGCTGTTTGGTAGAAAATCTGTTGAGCCAGAGCGCCAGCGGAAGCGTATCTACTCGGAAGAGGAGATCAAGGAGAGGCTTGAGTCGATGGATCCCGAAATGCAGGTAGGGTTAAAGGTACCAAAATCGAAATGTGGCAAAAAACGCCCACACCAACTATATCGTATTTAAATCCCTAACCCAAACGCCTGGAGTATTGGTAAATACTTGAATTTTCAATAGAAGTAGACATGCTTAAAGGACTTGCTTAAACCACAACGCATCAACGTATGGACTTTTTGCTAACGGGAGCTAGGCCGGGAGGCATGGAGAATTGTCCTAAGAAAAGCTGCTCAAGCTTCGAACCAAATAATTAGGCCTACTCCACAGCCAAGTTAATGGAAAGCAATCGAACCCCCCGATCCTCTATTCCATCGTAGAATACGTTCATACGCATGGCCGAGATGCTCATGCACAAGGAGTCGCAAATGTTTCTGGACATTGTGGCCAAATCGCGTCAGGACATCCGGGAGGTTGGCGACTCGATCAAGGAGGAGCAGGACGTGCTGAAAACTACCGCAAAGGTTTTGGGTAAGTAATCTGAGTTTACTAGCTCCATTTCAGGAAATTTTCCACTCACAGGAAGTAGATCGCTCCGGCATTTCTGTCGACTTCTTGGTTACTATGGCAACTAATGCATGAGTGTCTGCTTGAAATAGGCTTGTATAGCTAGCTGTTCTATGCTGACTATGCGCTTGTTTTTCCATTGTTCATTCAAACCATCTTTTTTTGCAGCCTTTTCTGATCATTTCATTTGATTTGCCACGTTCTAAAAATAAGCAAAATCGACGATACAAATGCATTAAAAAGTATACACTCGCATTATTTTTTTATCAAAACGCCTGTGTAGAAGGAGTATTTCCAACAGAATTGAAAAGTTACCATGACCCGCCACGACGAATCAATTACTCACCAGCGCGAGAACGCGGTGGCGCCGAGAGTCTCGAATACGCCGACATAGACGAAGAGGACGCTCAGACCAAGGTCCACTTTGAGAGCGAGTACAACAAGAAGGTTGTGCAGGACTACCTAAAAGCCGTTGGCAGAGACGTGCCAAATAAAACTACCGAGGTGCAAAAACGGCGCAACTACCGGCTCAAGATGCAGGAGGGTGGCGCCGGGGCGTCCTACGTGCCCGAGTACGCGCGCCGCGTCGGCTCGGAGGCCAGCAACTTCGACCAGCGGCCTTACACTGCCAGCAGCTCCGGGTCGCGGCCAGGCACCGCCTACCGAATGCGGATGAGCCGACCGGGCGAGGACGAAGGTGCCTCGGCGATGGCCTCGGCCAGTTGGCAGAGCACCGCGACTCCGCCGCAGCGGGAGCGCACGATGGAGGAGGACGCCAAGGTTAAGGAAGAAAAAGAAGAACTAATGGAGCAAATGAAGATGATGGACGACATGATGCAGGGCGAGAAGGCGCGTCAACAGGAGGCGCTACAGGCGCGCAAAGAAGCTCGAAAGGCTCGTAAAGAAAAAAAGAAAGCTGACGAAGAGACACAGGCCATGGAACTGATGGAGAGCAACCAAGAGGCTGAAGAACAGTAAGATATTTTTTATCCGTTTAATTTATCGCGGCATCAGTTTGTTATGCGAATCAAAAGCCTACTTTGCAGATGTAGCTCGTATATGCAATCAATTTGAAACGTTCACGTCCCGAACATTTTGAAAATTTGGAGTTGCTAGACTTTCAGCAGCCTGGTGTGCTACTCTATAGGAAATGTAACGGGATGTAGGAAAAATACATTTGTGTTGGTGAGACTGAACTATTGTTCGACATAACACTAAAAAACTTCATTATTAAATCAACCCTCATTGCCAGAAAGCGCAAAAATAAAGAGCGGCAGGAGCAGATTCTGAAGGAGCGCCTAGCCAAGAAGCGCCTCGAGCGACGCAAAACGCTGCAGGACATTGCGGCTGAGGAACCGGCCGAAGCTGAGGGTGGCAGCCACGTACCCGCCGAGGAGCGCGCTCAAGAACTGGAGCGCGAGCTGGGCATCACGCGCGCCAAGACTAGCATAGTTAACGAGGGCGAAGCGGCCTCTGGCGCGAAGGAGACAAAGAAAAAAGGCAAAAAGAAGCAGGCAGCGGAGGACGCGGCACCGCCTCCGCCACCAGTTGAAGCCAATTGGGACGTCACCGAAGACGCGGCCAAAAAGACGACGAAGAAGAAGAAAGGCAAGAAAGCGGAGGCCGAGGCCGAGGTCGTAGAAGAAGCGGCCACTCAGCCTGGCGACGATGACGGCAAGAAAAAGAAGAAAAAGAAGAAAGCTGCAGCAACGCCGGTGGAGGCGCCGGGTGCCGATGACACTGTCCTGAACCTTGACGTCGACGGGCCCTCGGAGCGCAAGAAGAAGGGGAAGAAAAAGAAGCTGTCTGAGGATTTGGATCTCACGGTGTCGGAGGTCTGACCGAGAGTGTGACAGAGTTGAAAATGCTTCTAGTCTATAATATGCTCTCCTAACCAAAGTTTACTGGTCTGATTATTTCAAAATCCTTCATCATGTTAACTTCTTCATCAATCAGAAGCTGCGCTCGATATTTGAGAATTGAATTTTCCCTAAATTCAACAGCTGACGTACTGTGTTATGTAAGGCCATTATGGCCTTACGCTGATTAATTATGGAGCAGAGTAATAACGTTACACGTAGCGCTTGCCTATGTACTTGTAAGAGGAAATCTGGGATTGAAATTTTGCCTTTTTAACGAAGATATACTTGAACTCTAGAACTTGGTAAACTATCTTTTCGAAGCTGTTAATTCTCCGCAGAGGTTCCTTGAATTATTGTAGCTCACTTTCACCTATTATATGAGCTGTAATAAGTGCATAACGCATACACTGTATATGCATCCAAGCCAAGTACGGGCTATATTGGAATCTTTCTTCTGGATGTCGCTTCATCATCCTCACAATGTCAAGGTAGTTATTCCTGAGTGGCATAATCTATTACGTATGATTGAAATATATTCATTTTAGTTCTATGCAAACATTACTCTTGCTCTACGACTGAATCCTTGTCTATCTATGTACACCAATATTACAATATACTGAGTACAACTAATTTATTTCTGTTAAATAACAGCAGCACTTTGTAATGCTAGCAAACAAGCAAGCAGACGAACGAACGAACGAACAATCAAACAAACCAAACAGACAAACAAACAAAGCAAAAAAGAAATAAGCAAGTTCGTAGCTATATTCTTAGCAATTGATGTAATAATTCTGTATATTAAAACAAGTTAAAACACCTTCAGATTGCGAAAAAGAAAGTAATAAAAGTGTATACATGTTTTAGTGCATTGTACGTCAATCATATGAGAAAGCAACTTTGCGATACTTCTGTATTTAAAAAAGATATGCGTGCTGGTACTTCTGAGGACATCTGCATTGACAAAGGTTATAAGTTTGTTAAAGTTTAGTTTGGCATCTTTGGTTTTGTTCTACCTTCTGCAAATGAGCACAAAATCAACCTCCCTCGTTAGGGGGCCACCGCAATTAAAGATAAGTTTTAACAATAAATAATTCCTTTATAAGACGCGCCAGCAGTTCCTGACTGTGTCGTCAGTTTTGCAGCCAATCAGATGTCTGGCAGCATGCCCGCGGGTCGTTGCCACGGGTTACAGCCGCCGAAACCTTGCATGGACAGGACGCTGCTCATTTCGCCTCCGTTGCAGCTGCCTCCGTTACTGTCGCCGCCAAAGCCACAACACATCCCGGAGCCGCTGTTGAAGCCGCCACCGTCCGAACAGACAGACTGCATTTGCATGCCGAACTGCATGTCGCCTGCCGCCATCGGCATCTGCATCGGCCAGCCACCTGCCTGCATGCCGTCGAACCCGCCAGACTGTGCCATTCCACAGCAGCCCATTACGTTGCACATTCCACCGCTGCCGCCATCGCCAAGTAGCTCATTATCGTCAGGCTGCTCTTGCTGCTCTTGCTGCATCATAATAAAGTTATTCGGCGTCATCAGATTCATCTCTGACATAAACTGCTGCTCCTGTTGCTGCGGCTGCAGCTGAAACTGCTCCAGCAGGTTCTGCTGCTGATATTGATCAGAGCCGAAGCTATCGTTGGCGTAGAACTGCTGCGGAAACATCAACGCGGAGTCGGCGGAGTACTGCTGAGTTCCCTGTGATACGCAGCCATCGTTTTCATTGCCGCCGCAGCCTACTCCGTTGTAAGCTCCGTCGCCGCACTGAAAGCTTAACCCTAGATTGTAGTTCCACGGCTGTTGCATATTGATTAGCCAGATATACTATTTTGTTGCAGTTTTAATAATCAGCTTTTCCTTTAGCTTAAAAGCTTCTTAGTTCAAGGTAACTGTAAAGTGAATGGTGTAATCGTCAAGTTTGATTGTTAACACAGACTAGCGCGGAAACAGCATATGCGAGTTCGACCATAGACTGAAAACTGCGATAATTTGAAAGCGACTACGTCAGAGAGTATTGAGGTCGCCTAGTACTCAATACTCAATACTCTTTGAACTACGTAGTGCAGTATGCGTTAATTGATTAATTTGATTAAATTAATGAAATCAAAAGTTTGAAGCGGA
The DNA here is from genome assembly GCA_002269645.1 of Macrostomum lignano. Classification (NCBI taxonomy): domain Eukaryota; kingdom Metazoa; phylum Platyhelminthes; family Macrostomidae; genus Macrostomum; species Macrostomum lignano. The sequence goes on along the minus strand of NIVC01004139.1, from coordinate 19,572 downwards.
CTATAATCTGGCAAAAAAGCCAGTAAATTATATTAGACGGCTGATGCAAAGGCGCAGAAGTGGCCAAACCAGATGCGTCGCCACGGGGGGATTGACAGGGGTGATATGTTCCCCCCAAGTAAAAGCTACACGTACATGTATATGGAGGGACCATTCTAAATATTGTGCCCGTGCGCTTGCCCTGCCAAAGTGCACTCTCTGCCCCCCCCCACGCGGCATACCGTATTTGTTTTGGTGTTATATGCTCAGCGGTTTAAGCCGCTTAGCTGCCATTGTGTTGTCTGCGCGCTGGTTGGCTGAGCCGCCCTGTCTGGCCCTCACCCCGGGCTGCCCCTCCCCCAGCTGCGCCGTGATTGGCCGGTGGGTGGCTGGGCTGGGGTGGTGGGGCGGGGGTGGGGTGGGGGGCCGGCCCGGGTGGGTCGTGGCCTTTAAAGGCGCGGCCGGGGCGGGTGGCTGCCCGCTCGTGTGTTTTCTGCGCTCTCCAACGCAGGCCTGGAACGCCGACTACCGTTTCTCTAGACCGTCCCCCCTACCACACAAACAATAAACATTGACCGTCGGGTCTGCCAGCCGCGAACAGACTTCAGCTGCAATTAATTGACCTCACGCGCAAGGGCGAGCTGTAGCAGGGGCAGTCCGTGTGTCCTGACGCCGACTAAGGGGGGACTAGGCCGTAGTCAGCCAGGCACCACCCTGAACCGTAAGCCCGCTGTACGTAGACGCCAGCTCGTGCGCCCTGACGCCCTGCTGAAGGTGGTCGACATCACAGCGTCCCTATACGCGTGTGCCGGCCACTTGGGTGCGTCCTGACGCCCCAGACTTAGGGTCCCGTGCGGACATTCGCGCCCTGACGCAGGCCAGCACAGGCCTGCCTACTCTGACATTCGTACATGTAGGCGCACCCCTCCTGAGAGTCGTGAGTACAACATAATGCATAATTCCCTCACCACACCTGTGGCCCGTTCTGGAATTCAAAAATTTTGCTTTATGGCGCTCAAATATAGCGCCTGCGGCGCCAATTAAGTACACCTGCAACGCCAAAATGAGTGCCTGCCTGCTACGACGCAAAAATGAGTGCTACTACCATTACACCGTTTGGCAAATGATGTACATGTAGGAATAGAGTAATTTACATGTACATGTAAAATTCATGGCTTTTTCCCCCACCATAAAATCCATGGCGACGACGCCGCTGCTGGGCCAAAATTTTACACGTACGTAAACCAATACAGTGGACACAATTGCTTTACAAATGCCTTTGAATTTACTCTAAAGCATATGAAATTCACAACGAAGATTTAGAGCGCAGTGTATAATGGGAGTGATTATATTGCTTAATGAGGCACACTAAAATTTAGGATAAAAAATTAATAAAAATGTAGAATTTTTATATTTTGGCGAACCCAAAGGCCGCCACTTTGGGCCTTTTCATATTGCTTGCTCTGGTTCCAGAACCAGAACCAATTTGTGAAGTATAACTTTTTGTCTCCATAACTAGAGGGAGATACGTGCTATAAAGTTTTTATTATTGATTGACAATCGCCAAAAGTGAAAAATTGTGCTAAGTTAGGTTGCTAAGGCAGTCAAATATTAAAAGAGTTTAATAGTTATACTGCTGTTTTTCTTGGAATTCCGAACCGATTCTGGTTCTGGAATTGGTAATATGAAAAGGCCCTTTGAAATGAATGGCGCTCACAAATGACAAAAATATTCGAAATCTAGTGAAAGAATAAATGATTGAAGAATGAAAAGGGCGAAGTGAGTTGCCCTGTTTGTGCTCCTAGCAGATTAGAATATTGGTGCACAGTTTCTAGTTTATATTCAGCATTATATCTTTTTAAGTCCTGATTGTTTTTTGTTATAGCAAGAAAATTTGTGAATAAAAATTTAAAAGCAGTTTTTACTATATTTTTCGACACGTTAAACGGAAAATTATCATCATCGTCATAACGCGACAAAGATCGATGTTTACTTATTTCAGTTATTTTTACTTACTTAATACGTTATTGCTGGATTTACTTCACATCTAAGACTGAATCTTTATAATGTCGATTATTGATTAAGAATGTGCTTAGCCTGTTCAGATACGTCTAACCTTTTTCTTATTATTGTTTTCAATAAAAAAGGACTCTCGGACTATGTAGACTTTCAAAGTTTTTTTCTATTCCATTTAATAAATCTTATTTGCCTGAGTAGAAAGACACCTTAATTTTAAAAAGTAATAAGTAAAAAGGTTAAAAACTTTTGTGTTTAACATTTTGATTTGAACATTTTGTAGGCATTTTGTAAGTGTAAGGCATTTTTCCTGTTGCCTAGGCCTGATAGAGCTTTTTCAGCAAGCACTATGTCTATGATCATTTTTTGCCCAAAACAATTGTTATAAGGTTCTAATACTTTTTAAATAACTGTCTTATTCTGGGTTTATTTTTGTGCACAAAGCCAGTTAATTTGGCAATAAGGCCAAGGCAATAGGTTGACTTGCAATAGGCAATTTGGCAATAGGCCTAGTCAGTTTGGCAACATATGATGGGGCAGTAATTTGGTTAAAACAGGGCAGTAATTTGGTTGCATTGCGTTTGAGTTCACATTTTTATTCGGATTTGAGACTATTGTTTTACTAGGCTTATAATAAAACAAATATACTCAATATTAAAAAGTCGCCACCTTTGATAGGCCTAGTGCACAATTGATAATGAAGATTTTAGCTCAGGATGGTATTGACTTTTGAGTGACACAACTTGCGCCATGCAACACAAAGCTGGGCTAGGTGACAAGAGATTGGGAAAAACAGTAGGCAAAGATTGGATATAGATTAAAGCTTCCGCTTGGTTTCCATTGTTTTTTCAATTTCAAGCAATTTTTAATATCAAAGTGGTTGGCCGGGTGATAGATGCTGGTCGAAAGACATGGCTCACTAGGATAAAAGGTGGCGACTTTTCAATGTTGCTGAGTATAAATGTTTGTTGCTTACTATTGTCTAGTCTTGTGCCACTATGCATAACCTATAGCTATTATCATAGGCCTAGATTTTGAGGCCACAGCTTAGCAAGCTGTCAGATAGCAAGTTTGCAGATGCTTTCTACTTAGAGGCTGTTTTTCATTATATACCTATATAATGTATATAAGGTATATAATACAATGAACTAGGACCTTGACTAGGTTAGATCGTTGCAGTGACAACTTCAATAGATACTGTTACTATAAGTTTTACTTTCTTATATTTACTTGTGCCTGACTTTAATAATCCATGTGTCACAAATTAATGTTGCTGCTGTTTCTTCTAGTATTGCAATATATATATTAATATATTAAGCGGAATATATATATTGCAATACTAGAAGAAACAGCAGCAACATTAATTTGTGACACATGGATTATTAAAGTCAGGCACAAGTAAATTTATATATATATATTTTTTTTCTAATCAAATGAACTATATAAACTTATGGTTGATTGCCTTTGAGACAGTTGTCCCTATTCCATCTGGACTTAAAAATGTACTCACTCCAAATCCAAGACTCCAAGCTAGGGGGTGTATAGGCCCTATGCACCTACATGAAAATATGTTATAATTTGGCATGATTAAAACAAAATTACCTTTATTTGAATGGCAAGGATAAATGATAATTTGTTAAATTTCAATAAGTTTTGTAGCTTTCTTTAACCTTTAGCATTCGCCAAATTGGCTATCGCAGAATTGACTTGTTGCCAAATCAGTTGTCACCATATTAGCTTATTGCCAAATTAATTAGGAAGCAATTTTAAAATTGCACTCTGAAATTGAAAAGTGGATGTAGTTTAGTAGGTGTGGTCACATAACATTTTTTCTATTGAAGCCCATTTCCACTGCCTTTAAATAAGAAAAAAGAGAAATTGCACTCTGAGCTTTACAATTGCACCCTGAAAGTAAGCATAGGGTGCAATTTTGCACCTTGTCTCTGGCAAAAAAGAAAACCCAACTCTTATTACTTAACTAATTTCTATGTCCAATATCTCTTTTTTTATATTTTTAATCCTTTATGTATTGTCATTAATAAAAATAGAGTTCATATAGGTCCCTAGTCCATAGCCCCAGACCCAAATCTTATATATATGCTAGAAAAGTCTGGTATACAATGGCAATGAAAAATTGGTTAACATAAAATATTTGGGATATGGACCAATCTTCCAAAAAATTGTGGCACCAAGCTATTGGATGGCATAGCTATTGGAATACAAAAGATGGAAATTTCATAACTTGCAAGAAAGGGTTGTTTATAGTTGTAGGTCTAATGCAAAAAGTCTTTTATTGTTGCAATGCAAAAATGTCCTTTTTGTCACAATACAAAAAAGATCCTTTATTGTATCTATTAATAATAAAGGCATATCACAAGTAAATTTGTTTTCTAGTATAAATTTGAAAATATAATAGGCTTATAGGGGGTCACTTCTTCCAGCATACCATATTACATGTAATAGATTTGAGAGTGTAGTACTATAGCTATGGATATAGCTATAGAAAGTTAGTCATAGATATAAAGGTTTTTTAACAAAGCATATTATAAATACAAATATGGTTATAGGAACTTGTATTTCACATATCTAGTTCTTGTATCTAATAATATTACTTAACTAAGATTTAAAAGACCATTGGAGCTATTTCTTTAATAGTTGGGATAGTAGAAAAAAATGAATGTTGCCAGTTTCAAAATGAGCAAAGCTCTCAAGTCCTTAGAATTTAGGACTCAAGCATTAACATAAATTGTCAATGCTATCCACATATTATAGTTGGATAGTAGGCCATAGTCAAGAAAAAAACATTACATATATATCTTACATTATATCTATTTGAAGCTATGTAAGTATTTCTTTTCTAATGGTTTATTGCCTATAGGAACAGTTGTGCCTATTTTAAAGATGCGTAGCTTTGATTTCTTTCTTTTTTATAGATTTGTTTAAACTTTTTCAATTGAGCTATACCAAATAAATGGCTTTAATTAATAACTGGAAAATATTATAAACTGTAAAGTTTCTATATATTTTTAAAAAACTGCTCAATTGTTGCATGCTATGACACTGATAGAAATTGTTAGCAGGCAATAGTAAATTAATTAAACAACCAAGTTTGCCAATACAACTGCATCAACATGGATTCAGAGCGCAACTTTGCAATGGGCATGGATGACTCCGAGCACATTCCAGCTGGATATGATGGCAAACGAGCCAAGAAAGCTGTGTTCAGAAAAACGATTGATTATAATCATTCGAGTTTTAAGTATCTGTCTGTAAGTTCTCATTAGCACTTATCTTTTATGTTGGGAAATAGTTATTGTATTTTACTTTTACTTTCTGAGGTTGTGCCAGTGCCGTTTCCTTCAGATCCTTAGGTTGTGTCGGTGCCGTTTCCTTCAGATCCTTAGGTTGTGTCGGTGTCGTTTCCTTCAGATCCTTAGGTTGTGTCGGTGTCGTTTCCTTCAAACCCTTAGGTTGTGTCGCTGTCGTTTCCTTCAAATCTGTAGGTTGTGTCGGTGCCGTTTCATTCAACTCTGTAGGTTGTGTCGGTGTCGTTTCCTTCAGATCCTTAGGTTGTGTCGGTGCCGTTTCCTTCAGATCCTTAGGTTGTGTCGGTGTCTTTTCTTTCAACTCTGTAGGTTGTGTCGGTGCGGTGTCGTTTCCTTCAGATCCTTAGGTTGTGTCGGTGTCGTTTCCTTCAGATCCTTAGGTTGTGTCGGTGTCGTTTCCTTCAGATCCTTAGGTTGTGTCGGTGCCGTTTCCTTCAACTCTGTAGGTTGTGTCGGTGCCGTTTCCTTCAACTCTGTAGGTTGTGTCGGTGTCGTTTCCTTCAGATCCTTAGGTTGTGTCGGTGCCGTTTCCTTCAACTCTGTAGGTTGTGTCGGTGCCGTTTCCTTCAACTCTGTAGGTTGTGTCGGTGTCGTTTCCTTCAGATCCTTAGGTTGTGTCGGTGCCGTTTCCTTCAGATCTGTAGGTTGTGTCGGTGTCGTTTCCTTCAGATCCTTAGGTTGTGTCGGTGTCGTTTCCTTTAACTCTGTAGGTTGTGTCGGTGCCGTTTCCTTCAGATCCTTAGGTTGTGTCGGTGCCGTTTCCTTCAGATCCTTAGGTTGTGTCGGTGTCGTTTCCTTCAGATCCTTAGGTTGTGTCGGTGTCGTTTCCTTTAACTCTGTAGGTTGTGTCGGTGCCGTTTCCTTCAGGTCCTGGGATTGTGCCAGTATCCTTAATACCTTAAATTCACCTCAACCTTTAATTTAAGCCACAAACGGAATTCATTAATTTTAATTTTAGGAGCGACTATTCCGCAAAGACGCAATGAGCAGGCCATTTATTGAACCGGACTACCTGTTTCATGGAGAGGTACTATTGCCTTTGTTTACTATAAACCTGTATTCTTTATCTATTCTTGTATTTTATTTTAATTGGACATTTTGTATTACAGCTTCTGCCGCCTCTGGGCATGCTGGATTGCCCGTTGAATTGCATCACCGCTAAGCACATTCGAACCTCAACAAACAAGAACAAGTGCCCAATTTTCTCGGTTTGTGTAAGTTTTCTAAGCATGATCTGATCCAAATGTCTCTTTCCTTAAAATGCTTCGGAATTATAAATCATAAATCAACTCATTGTTTTCCAGTGGACACCGGAGGGCAGGCGGCTCATTACTGGTGCGGCCAGCGGCGAATTCACGCTTTGGAACGGATTGACATTCAATTTTGAGACGATTTTACAGGTAAGCAGAACTGTTGATAATTGGATACAATGCTCTGTCAGCTCTGGTTTCTTGCGTCGTAGTTTTATTGGGTAGCCGCACTCACCCCTCATTCGGTCATTGGGTAGCCACACTCACCCCTCATTCGGTCATTGGGTAGTCACTCTCTCACAGCCCTCAATCGGGCATTGGGTAGACACTCTCTCACCTTTCATTCGGTCATTGGGTAGTCACTCTCTCACAGCCCTCATTCGGGCATTGGGTAGTCACTCTCTCACCTCTCATTCGGTCATTGGGTAGTCACTCTCTCACACCCCTCATTCGGTCATTGGGTAGTCACTCTCTCACCTCTCATTCGGTCATTGGGTAGTCACTCTCTCACCTCTCATTCGGTCATTGGGTAGTCACTCTCTCACAGCCCTCATTCGGGCATTGGGTAGTCACTCTCTCACCTCTCATTCGGTCATTGGGTAGTCACTCTCTCACAGCCCTCATTCGGGCATTGGGTAGTCACTCTCTCACCTCTCATTCGGTCATTGGGTAGTCACTCTCTCACACCCCTCATTCGGGCATTGGGTAGTCACTCTCTCACACCCCTCATTCGGGCATTGGGTAGTCACTCTCTCACACCCCTCATTCGGTCATTGGGTAGCCACGCATTCAATTGGTCATTGGGTAGCCACGCATTCAATTGGTCATTGGGTAGCCACGCATTCAATTGGTCATTGGGTAGCCACGCATTCAATTGGTCATTGGGTAGCCACGCATTCAATTGGTCATTGGGTAGCCACGCATTCAATTGGTCATTGGGTAGCCGCGCATTCAATTGGTCATTGGGTAGCCATGCACTCAATCGGTCATTGGGTAGCCACGCATTCAATTGGTCATTGGGTAGCCACGCATTCAATTGGTCATTGGGTAGCCACGCATTCAATTGGTCATTGGGTAGCCACGCATTCAATCGGTCATTATAGCTACACCCAAACCGTATTAATGCATTAGGCATTTCGAACTTGCTCATCCGCAGGCGCACGAGTCCTCAATCCGCTGCATGCTGTGGTCGCACAACGAGGACTGGCTGCTCACGGCGGACAACGCCGGCTACGTGAAGTACTGGCAGGCCAACATGAACAATGTGAAGATGTATCAGGCTCACAAAGACCCCATTCGGGGCTGCAGGTGTGCATTTAATAATTTTTATGAGTAAATTAAAATAAATATATTGGATAAAAATACGGAGGAGCATGCGGTAGCTGATTGCAACATAGAATGGTGCTATTTTAGCATTATGGCAAAGTCGGTGACTCACAGAAAGTGCATCGGGCGTACGTGAATGAAAATAAACAATTCATAATTAGATGCCGTCCTTGATGCCCGAACATATTTTTTATATTAAAATTGATGCAGCATTTCATATTTATTGCAATATATGCTTTGTCAATTGCACCTTTATTCAAATATATCTATATTGATTTTTTATTAATATTAGAACTGTTTAGAAAGTGAATCAACATTAAAACTCAACTATGGACTGGTTGATCTTCACTTTTCGGTGATTTTCAATTATCGTAACATTATTGCAAGCTTATAGCGCACGAGCGGTCGGCTTGGGTGATGTTGCATGTTGAACTCTTTGAAAGCTTGACATCACAACCAGGTATTGTTATCACTTAACTTGCCGGCCTAAACCCAACTCTTAATTCGGTCTCAGCCCAACCCTTAATCCGGTCTCAATCCGACCCTTAATCCGGTCTCAATCCGACCCTTAATCCGGTCTCAATCCGACCCTTAATCCGGTCTCAGCCCAACCCTTAATCCGGTCTCAATCCGACCCTTAATCCGGTCTCAATCCGACCCTTAATCCGGTCTCAGCCCAACCCTTAATCCGGTCTCAATCCGACCCTTAATCCGGTCTCAGCCCAACCCTTAATCCGGTCTCAGCCCAACCCTTAATCCGGTCTCAATCCGACCCTTAATCCGGTCTCAGCCCAACCCTTAATCCGGTCTCAGCCCAACCCTTAATCCGGTCTCAATCCGACCCTTAATCCGGTCTCAGCCCAACCCTTAATCCGGTCTCAGCCCAACCCTTAATCCTGTCTCAACCCAACCCTTAATCCGGTCTCAACCCAACCCTTAATCCGGTCTCAGCCCAACCCTTAATCCGGTCTCAGCCCAACCCTTAATCCGGTCTCAGCCCAACCCTTAATCTGGTCTCAGCCCAACCCTTAATCTGGTCTCAGCCCAACCCTTAATCCGGTCTCAACCCAACCCTTAATCCGGTCTCAGCCCAACCCTTAATCCGGTCTCAGCCCAACCCTTAATCCGGTCTCAACCCAACCCTTAATCCGGCATAGATCCAAGCCTTAATCCGGCATACACCCAAGCATTAATCCGACCTTAACCTCGACCTTGAATTGTCCCTCAATGGAAATGTGAAATCGGCTCAGATTAAGACAAAAAGAATGTATTTATTTTGATCCTGAATTCGCCCAGCCTCGGTACTAAGATGCCAATTTAACAGCATCTTGAGATCAATAGATATTCGCTAGACGATTCGTTGGCAAAATAAAATTTAATTACATTTTCTCACAAGGACTCCTAAAATAAAGTTACTTTCTAAAATCAATGCCTTAAATTAGATAATACTTTTGACAGGATTTATAAATCATATTAATAAAGCCGATGAATTATCCCGGCCATAGCCATACGCTTATAGACAACAAAATATAATATTACGAAAAATGTTAGTTTTGTTTTCTCTCTTTAGTTTTCTTTCATTTCTTTGTTTCAATCCGTTGCAAGCTTCTGCCCAACCGACACAAAGTTTGTCACCTGTTCGGACGATGCCACGGTTCGAATTTGGGATTTCGTTCGCTGCAGAGAGGAGAGAGTGCTTCGAGGTGAGTTGCCCTGCTGTTGCCTTTTATTGATTTTCTTAGGAAGTTTGAATTGTAATGTCACCGGAGCTCTGAGGCTTCGTACAGTCTGTCGGATGTCGGTGTTCTGTTTCGGGCATCGGTAGAGCTGTTGAGGCATTGGTTAACTTAATTCAGGTATAAATGAAGTAGTTCAGGTAAAGTGGCTCGCTTGATGAAGAGTAAATAAATAAAGGTAAATATCAAAATGAAGTTAGTTATTTATTTATTTGAGTTGCCGATGCATTTCGTCCATCAATTGGACATCTTCAGGGCGAAGTTTATTTGAACAAAGTTATTTAACGCAAACAGTATATATATAGTGAGTGAAGTACATGTAATTTTGATGGTTTAAAAACTTGTACATATTAATCGAAAGTAGAAGCATTATTGGTAGGGGGAGAATGCATGTCGGTTTCATTCCAGTCCGGTTATTAGCAAGGTAAACTAGAATATGCAGAGTTAAAGTAGTTCAGCTATCAATAGAGTAGTTCAGGTATAAATGAAGATGTTCAGGCGTCGATGAAGTTGTTCAGATGTCGGTGGAGATGTTCAGGTGTCGGTGGAGATGTTCAGGTGTCGGTAGAGATGTTCAGGTGTCTGTGGAGATGTTCAGGTGTCGGTGAAGTTGTTCAGGTGTCTGTGGAGTTGTTCAGGTGTCTGTGGAGTTGTTCAGGTGTCTGTGGAGATGTTCAGCTGTCGGTGAAGTTGTTCAGGTGTCTGTGGAGTTGTTCAGGTGTCTGTGGAGTTGTTCAGGTATAAATGAAGATGTTCAGGTGTCGATGAAGTTGTTCAGCTGTCGGTGAAGTTGTTCAGGTGTCGGTGGAGATGTTCAGGTGTCTGTGGAGATGTTCAGGTGTCTGTGGAGATGTTCAGCTGTCGGTGAAGTTGTTCAGGTGTCGGTGGAGATGTTCAGGTGTCTGTGGAGATGTTCAGGTGTCGGTGAAGTTGTTCAGGTGTCTGTGGAGTTGTTCAGGTATAAATGAAGATGTTCAGGTGTCTGTGGAGATGTTCAGGTGTCTGTGGAGATGTTCAGCTGTCGGTGAAGTTGTTCAGGTGTCGGTGGAGATGTTCAGGTGTCTGTGGAGATGTTCAGGTGTCGGTGAAGTTGTTCAGGTGTCTGTGGAGTTGTTCAGGTATAAATGAAGATGTTCAGGTGTCGGTGAAGTTGTTCAGGTGTCGGCGGAGATGTTCAGGCGTCGGTGCAGATGTTCAGGCGTCGGTGAAGTTGTTCAGATGATGTTTAGGTATCAATGAAGCTGTTCAGATGCATGCTATTGAGAAGCTGTGAGAGTTAGCTGCTCATTGATTCAATAAGATTGCAGGGTTGGGAGTAATCTGCCGAAAAAATTCAAACAGAGATACGTAACCTCTGTTGCCCTCCCTTCACAGGTCACGGCGCCGATGTCCGCAGCGTAGCCTGGCACCCGCATAAATCCTTGGTGATCTCCGGCAGCAAAGACGCTCAGCAGCCCATTAAGTTATGGGACCCGAAAAGTGGCGAATCTTTGACTACGCTGTAAGCTTTTTTAGTGAAAGTCTGCTGATTTTGCTGCCAACTCGACCAGAGAATCGCCCCAACCAGACCAGAGAATCGCCCCCAACCAGACCAGAGAATCGCCCCCAACCAGACTAGAGAATCGCCCCCAACCAGACTAGAGAATCGCCCCCAACCAGACCAGAGAATCGCCCTCAACCAGACCAGAGAATCGCCCTCAACCAGACCAGAGAATCGTCCCCAACCAGACCAGAGAATCGTCCCCAACCAGACCAGAGAATCGCCCCAACCAGACCAGAGAATCGCCCCCAACCAGACCAGAGAATCGTCCCCAACCAGACCAGAGAATCGCCCCCAACCAGACCAGAGAATCACCCTCAACCAGACCAGAGAATCGTCTTAACTGCCACTCAACACCAACAGCTATGTGCACAAGAACACTTGCACAGACGTGCAGTGGAACCGCAACGGCAATTGGTTTCTGACAGCTTCAAGAGACAACCTCATAAAGCTATTTGACGTGCGCAACCTGCGCCAGGATTTGCAAACATTTCGTGGACACAAGAAGGACGTCATGCGGGTTGCCTGGCACCCAGAGTACGAGTCACTGTTTGCCAGCGGCGGCGCCGACGGTGCCATGATGTTCTGGAACGTCGGCACCAGAACGGACGTCGGCTGTGTTGAAGACGCGCACGAGAACATGATCTGGTCTCTGGCCTGGCACCCGCTCGGGCACATCATTGTCACCGGGTCGAACGACTTCTCCACGTGAGATCCATTTTTGAGATCGATTGACTTCATTTTATTACTTGCAGTAGACAATTTAGCAAGTTGCTAAATCCTCACTTTTTGTCGTTCAAAAAAACCGCAGCAAATTCTGGAGCCGCAACCGGCCCGGCGACGTGATCCGCGACGCGCCTAAAGTCGTGCCCGGCGGCGCCGTCGCAGCCCCTGTCACCGGCGTTGTCGACCGTCGTGACCATCGACAGCAGGCTGGCGGGCATCATCGGCAGCAAATCCAGCAGCATCACCACCATCGGGATCATCATCACCATCACCATCAACGAGGAGGAGGCGGCAGCAACTTCAGAGGCGGTCGTGGGGGACGGGCCGGCGGTCGCGGAGGCCATTTTCATCAGGGCTACCGCGGCGGCGGAGGCGGCAGCTTCCGTGGTGGCCACGGCGGCGGAGGGGTGGGTTGTCTGTTGAGTGTCTGTTAAGAATGTATTTTCCTTACAGACATTGTGTCTGCTTGATTATCGGGATATACACTGGGTCTCTGCTTGATTATCGGGACATACAATGGGTCTCTGCTTGATTATCGGGACATACACTGGGTCTCTGCTTGATTATCGGGACATACACTGGGTCTCTGCTTGATTATCGGGACATACACTGGGTCTCTGCTTGATTATCGGGACATACACTGGGTCTCTGCTTGATTATCGGGACATACACTGGGTCTCTGCTTGATTATCGGGACATACACTGGGTCTCTGCTTGATTATCGGGACATACACTGGGTCTCTGCTTGATTATCGGGACATACACTGGGTCTCTGCTTGATTATCGGGACATACACTGTGTCTCTGCTTGATTATCGATACATACACTGTGTCTCTGCTTGATTATCCGGACATACATTGTGTCTCTGCTTGATTATCCTGACAGACATTGTGTCTCTGCTTGATTATCCGGACAGACATTGTGTCTGCTTGATTATCCGAACAGACATTGTGTCTGCTTGATTATCCGAACAGACATTGTGTCTGCTTGATTATCCGGACAGACATTGTGTCTGCTTGATTATCCGGACAGACATTGTGTTTGTGATTGATTTTGCTGAATCCTACGATCGATTGACAGCTGGTATTTAGGTATCTAGGCGAATATTTCCTGGAAAGTTTTCATTCCTCACTTTATATAGCTGACAGACTCCGCATTGAATGAATCCCCTCCCTCCCACCTCCCATTTCAAGGGCGCCCCTGCGGCGGCCGCACATCACGGCCCGGTGCAAACTCCTTCAAACGTTCGCGTCGGCCCCAACCTGCGCTTCAAGCCGGGCGTCCGCGCCAACGATGACGAATCGGCCATCCCGGCGCTGGGCGACGGCACCGCGCAGAACATCCCGGGCATTCGGAGCAGCGCCGCAGAAGCCGACGCGGCTGGAGGCGGCGAAGAGTCCGGCGAGCCGCGTCAGCCGAGAAAGCGGCCAGCTAGCAAGGCCATACCAAAGAGTTTCCAGGCAGCCTGGGTGAAGGCCCGGCCCGGCCTGCCGGGTTTGGAGGGCGCCGATGAGCTGGAGGACGAATCGTTCATCCCCATGGCTGACACTCCCGCGCCGGGACCCCCGATTCGGGGGGTGGCGCCGGCCTGCGTAAGTGGCTCCCTTTTTTCAACCTGTCTTTAAACTTCGTGACTGGCTTCCGTTTGTCTCAATTGGCTTCCGTTTGTCTCAATTGGCTTCCGTTTGTCTCAATTTGCTTCCGTTTGTCTCAATTGGCTTCCGTTTGTCTCAATTGGCTTCCGTTTGTCTCAATTGGCTTCCGTTTGTCTCATTGGCTTCCGTTTGTCTCAATTGGCTTCCGTTTGTCTCAATTGACTTCCGTTTGTCTCAATTGGCTTCCGTTTGTCTCAATTGGCTTCCGTTTGTCTCAATTGACTTCCGTTTGTCTCAATTGGCTTCCGTTTGTCTCATTGGCTTCCGTTTGTCTCAATTGGCTTCCGTTTGTCTCAATTGGCTTCCGTTTGTCTCAATTGGCTTCCGCTTGTCTCAATTGGCCAAGAAGTTTCATTTCCCAGCTGCCTAAGCTTCATTCCCTAGTTGCCTAACCTTCATTCCCTAGTTGCCTAAGCTTCATTCCCTAGTTGCCTAACCTTCATTCCCCAGTTGCCTAACCTTCATTCCCCAGTTGCCTAACCTTCATTCCCTAGTTGCCTAACCTTCATTCCCTAGTTGCCTAACCTTCATTCCCTAGTTGCCTAACCTTCATTCCCTAGTTGCCTAACCTTCATTCCCTAGTTGCCTAACCTTCATTCCCCAGTTGCCTAACCTTCATTCCCTAGTTGCCTAAGCTTCATTCCCAGTTGCCTAACCTTCATTCCCCAGTTGCCTAACCTTCATTCCCTAGTTGCCTAACCTTCATTCCCTAGTTGTCTAACCTTCATTCCCTAGTTGCCTAAGCTTCATTCCCCAGTTGCCTAACCTTCATTCCCCAGTTGCCTAACCTTCATTCCCTAGTTGCCTAACCTTCATTCCCAGTTGCCTAACCTTCATTCCCTAGTTGCCTAAGCTTCATTCCCCAGTTGCCTAACCTTCATTCCCCAGTTGCCTAACCTTCATTCCCTAGTTGTCTAACCTTCATTCCCTAGTTGCCTAACCTTCATTCCCTAGTTGCCTAACCTTCATTCTTCCCCAGATGCCCGAGTATCATCCCGACTAGTTTTTCTATGAATTCAGTGTTATTCTATATTGATTTTACCAGACCATAAAGTCCATTACAGGATAGACTTGTAATTGTTTTCCATTTGCTCGGGGAGAAAGTTTTTCGAATTTTCCTAATGACACTTCTCGCAATACGGTTGCTTAATTGGTTTGAATGTTGTGTACTTTTCATATTTACTAATTTGCCCGCGGACTGGCCAGAGTTATCACCCCTATATTTCAGGAAGTTGTAGAAATTTTCCTAGATTATACTTATATTGTTACAGTCCTATTGTAAATTATTTAATAGCATTGTACTATTGCCTAAGTAGGTATTGCAGCAATGCCTTTGAATTATTTAGTGCAATTTGACAGGAGGGCGCAGGCTGCAATTCTTTTTACTCTGCCCAAGTGTCAGGGTTTGGCAATCATTCAACAGTGACACGCTTTAGGAATGAGAAACTAGACAAGTGAGAGGCCTGCTAAGCATGCAGATTGACAGCAGAGTAGGAGACATCTCAACAGCATCTGAGATTGGATGCTTTGTAGTGCTAGTGAGAAGCGGCTAGCCTGGTAGAGTGCTTTGTGAGAGTGGCTAAGAGAGTGGACTGCGTGGCTTGTATAGTAGGCTGAGTAGGCACTGTAGGACTAGTCGTATTAAGTGTGGATACACTGGTAGGGTAGACCGTTTAGGGTAGAGTAGACTGTTGGTAAAGTAGATTGTGAGGGTACGAGCTTAGAGTAGAATGGTTAGGGTAGAGAGTAGACTGTAGTAAAGTAAACCGTTCAGGGTAGAATAGTGTGTGGGTAGAGTAGACTGTGGGTAAAGTAGACTGTGGATAGAGTAGACTAATTAGGGTAGAATAGACTGATCAGACTTAGTTGGGGTAGAGTGAAACGATGGGGAGAGTAGATTAGGTAGTCGAAATCGACTGATTATGGTAAGGCAGACTGAGTGGGTAGAGTAGACTTGGTGGGTAGAGTAGATGTATCGGGTAACTAACATCTGCAGACTGAATGGGTAAAGCCTATTGAGTGGGTAGACTGCTGCAGAATGGCTTGACAGATTCAGTCAGTCAAAAACCCAATCTTGTTCGCCACAGAACACCACGAAAACCCGTACGCGGCCACGCCTGGCCCCATGGGCGCCTACGGCATTCGCCGTTCAGAGTCCCGCCGAGGCCAGCCGCCGCAGCAGGGGGGAATCGGCGGCTCAGACAAAGGCGAAGGCGATTCTTACGGCAATTACGGAGCCTACGGCGATTCGGGCGAGTCCTACGAGGAGCCGCCGATGCCGCAGCAGCAGCGGCGTGGCAGCTACCCTTTTCCGCCGCAGCCGCAGTTCCGCGGCCCGAGGCCGCCGCCGATGCCGCCGCACGGGCAGAAGCGCGGCTGGGACGGCGCCCCGATGGGTTCCAGCGGGCGGCCTCCATGGGGCCCCGGGCCGCGATTTCCTGGCGCCGGAGGCGGCCCCCAAATGCGGCCGAGACCGCCTCACTATCAGCAGCAGCATCGTGGAGGCTGGCGATAATGAGGTTGATAATGAGGCTGATAATGGGGTTGATAATGAGGCTGATAAGGAGATTAATAATGAGGCTGATAATGAGATTGATAATGAGGCTGATAATGAGATTGATAATGTGGCTGATAATGAGGCTGACAATGATTGACAATGAGACTGATAATGAGGCTGATAATGATTGACAATGAGATTGATAATGAGATTGATAATGTGGCTGATAATGAGGCTGACAATGATTGACAATGAGACTGATAATGAGGCTGATAATGATTGACAATGAGATTGATAATGAGACTGATAATGTGGCTGATAATGAGGCTGACAATGATGAAACTAACCCAAGTGTTACGAGTACATCTTAACTTGAGATTCCCCACATTTCCGAGCCCTGCACCTGCTCTAATAGTCTATTAAGTTATAACTTTGCCTTCTCCTGCTCATGTTAAAGTTATGTACTGCATTATAATAATTAAATTACATTGCGGAGGAGCCAGTACCCGAGCTCGCTATTTCACTATTAATCTTACTCCTTTCCGTAATTAATTTGTTATTAGGTAACTCGCGTATGTTAAAAGCCTATTTAACTATTTGTTGTGTAAATATAAGCCATTGTTTACCTGCCACTGAATAGGCTTAACTGAATATTTTATTGCCCTGTTGCTAGCCCCGGTACCACCCCACTGCTGCACTCGGTTCGGCTCTTGCGGGGCTTGTTGGTGGCTTCGGTTAATAAGAAAATTCTGAACTGTTTTTTGTGTTTATTTGTAATGATTTTTAATCAATTTGCGCTCTACGGGCTCGCCGTTTTGCCTCTGCCCCTGCTCGCAGGCAGTGCCACTTCTCTAATGCTGCTCTGCCTTTTCTGCATGCACTCCTTTGATCCGCTGTGCAACCTTACCTGTTCCTCTCTCTGCCCTTCCTCTCTCCTCTCCCGTATCGGCTGCGGGCCAGATGAGAGTGGAAAGGAAAGAGAATGGAAGATCAAAAATTAGAGAAGGGAGGGAGTGGAGAGAAGAGGGGAGAGAGGACAGAGAGATAGAGGAGAAAGAACAGAGAAAAAGAGGGGACATAGAGGAGCGAGAGAAGAGTAGAGATGGGCAGATAGACAGAGATAAAAGTGGGGGGAAAAGCAGGACCCGAGGTCCGGATAGAGAGGCTGCGCCCGCCGCATGTATCCCGCAGGATGAAGCTTGCCGACCCCTGGTTTAGCTTGTCAGTCATGTTGGGTGGATAAATCATAAATTAATTCATTTAAAAGGTGCATTTACACAACGGATACTTAAAGTTACATAACGAGTAGATAAGTTCTTACTTATTCTTCAATTACACAAGAAGCGTGCAAACAGTCAACCGAACCAGCGCGACCGAAAAAGAGACTGTAGGACAGAAGCCTGTTATTATAGCGCTGTTGGCTGCACAGAGATAAGGCCTGGATGGATGACTGGTGTTTTTCCAACTGTCTCTACTGACGTGGTGTTTGCTCTGGTGCTGATCGGACTTCGCTAACAGATGCGTCCCTGCCTTGCTGGAGCCCTCGATTCATTAGTGCAAAGCCTGCGGCTACGGATGCAGTATCTTTGGTGTGCGTCCTGCATGAAGAAAATGACAATTGCTGCCTGCATGCTTTCCTATCGTTGACCATGTCCTCTCCGTGTCGAGTCATGCGACAGGAAAAAATTGTTGTAAAGTTGATTCAATTCAGACGACAAGGGAAACAGTTCCAGGACAGGAGCTGTCTTGTTCGTCAAGGTCCTTGCTGCGTCACTGTTAAAACTTGCTCGCTGAGTTT
Source organism: Macrostomum lignano (assembly GCA_002269645.1). NCBI lineage: Eukaryota > Metazoa > Platyhelminthes > Macrostomidae > Macrostomum > Macrostomum lignano. The sequence goes on along the minus strand of NIVC01004139.1, from coordinate 1,723 downwards.
GGTCTAGGTTGCTAGACATCGCTGCAGGATGAGCACAGATCCGGGAGGCCATGAGATGCAGTGACGCCTTAAAAAATCTGCACTGAATTCAGGACTACCAGGAGATTTGTCAGGATGTTGGTACGATTTGGATTCGGAAGCATTTATACCATTCTGAAGGAACACTTTGACTGACTTGCTGACTTGCCAATGGTTCCTCATCAGCTGCCTTGGTGAATTGTAGGACACCCGAGCCTCCTGATGCCACTTGATGCTCAAATGAAAGCTGTTGACGGATCTGGACCCTCTTTAGGACTAAGATTGTGCGATGAATTTTTTACTCGTCACAGCCGAATTTAAAGTGTCGGCAAGCAGATCGCTTCTACATCTATTCAATTAGAAAATGGTTAGAAATTCTTAGTGGATAAACGACAGTTTCCCATCAATGTCTTTGCTGCATATCGAAGCAGACTTCATTTTCTTTCTGTCGTGTTATTTATTGTTTATAGGGTCTAATCTTGAATTGCGCTGTGAAGGATACCAAAGATGGCTTCAAATCATGCGATTTCGTCAAAGTATACTCGTAACTGACGGCTAACAAAAGAGAACAAGAACAAGGCACACCGCCGGGGAACAAAGTACATGTACAGTTCATAAAAATGTCAGATGAGTTTCCTCAGCGCGAGCTCTCTAAAGGCGGCAACAACGTGCGCCTGGCCGATCACCCCAGCGTCATCCAGCAGGCAATTCACGTAGCGGCGCGTCCGGCCGTAGCCCTGGCGTCAGGGTTAAATAGGTGGATAGCACGCTCGTAGCTTCCTTTGTGACTGCTAGATTTCGATTTCCAAGTGTTATTTGAGCCAAGCTTGGCATCGCATTTCTACAACTTTGTCTGTTGAAGAGCAATTTGCAGGCGTTATTTGGGCGTCTTATTCAGGCATCTCTAACCACAGCCTTGATGGCTCCTCAAGTTGGCGCGGTCAGCAAGTAAAATCGATCGAATAAGCGCTGTAGTCTCCCGATCCTCCGGGCCTGCTGCATCAGTCTATGCTAATGAGGCCCGATCGGCCATATATAAATATGTAAGCTGGACACTGCCAACAGCCAGCTAATTATGCAGCTTTGTAGTAGGTTAGTCGATCGCTCCGGCTATGGGCAATTTCTTGCTATTTCGCGCACTTTGCAAATATTCATGAATTTTCGCACCCGCGCTCAACTAGTCCCCGACTACTGCTGGCCAGAGAGTGGCAAAATTTGTAAGAACTGTAGCCAAATATTTTGAGGCACAAGTCGCCTACATCGTCTGTGCGCCCTGGCTTTGCTTTGCCTTTTGACGGCATTACTCTGTCCGTCTTCTGCCCCTGTCAATGCATGCAGGCTCAAGCAATTCGATTTGCAGCTGCGACTATAGGAATATCAAGCCTATATCTGTGATGCCACTGATACGGCATACGAGAGAGACTTCCTTATGATTCAATCGCCTGATTTTTCTATTATGACAGACAGTCGCGCCCCGATCTCATTGATTAGCTGTCCAAAAAAAGACAGCAAATGCAGCTCCTTGGGATATGATAGTTGCTTCCGGATGGTAGGGTCCAGGGCAACCTCAAACACTGAAATATTTATTCTCATTGTAACAAACTACGATTAGAGTGTCAGAGCTGTCAAATCAGGGTGTCAGAGCTGCAAAATCAGGGTGTCAGAGCTGCCAAATCAGGGTGTCAGAGCTGCCAAATCAGGGTGT
>NIVC01004138.1:0-58536 GCA_002269645.1 Macrostomum lignano | reverse complement strand
TCGCGCAGGGAGATCCGGTACTTCCGGTGTCCGCAGCGCGGAGAGTGCAGGAGGTGGTTGGTCGCTCGCCTAGTAGCTTTTAGGTAGTGCACAAACTGGCAGAAATTCTCCGGTCTTTCTTCATCCAGGCTTTTTAGAAGTCCACCACCCGAGTCAGATTGGTCGAGGCGCGATGCGCGTGGTGCAGGTTGAGCTGCACAGGACGTTCACTCCAAGAGTTCGCGGGGTGGTCGGCGCAACTCCATGGCTCCTCCTCCGGGTGAATCGTGGTTGAGGGCAGTTTCGGCATTCTCGGCACTATTTCAGTTTTGGGAACGCAGCCGTCTCTGAGATGCCAATCGGGTGCTTTTGTTGAAGGTCCGATGGTCGCGCCGATGCTCCAGACGGTGATGAAGGGGACCCTGGTGCCTGGGATGTGAGAACAAAGGCCTCTACGACAGATGGACCCAGATTATTGAGCCAATATGGATTCACCATAAAGGTTTATACAGTGTAGTGTTGGTTGTCCTTGCCACCAGTGTCTTCGACAAGAATCGTTGAATATCTCGACGATGATGACGTCGATGACTTTGAACGTTAGTTCGTCGGAAAGGCGAAACTTTTGATCCATATGGTGGGATTTACGAAAATCGGTAATTTGTTTTGCGAGCTATCGTGAAATGGGTCGTGTATGTATAATACACCCCTCGTGGTCTTTCCCCATGGGGAAAAATAGCGTGGTCTTTCTACTGTTTCTTTCTACGTGGTCTTTCTAGGGGTTGCTCTTGCAGCATTTCTGGCAATGCAAGCCTGGCAATGCAAAGAGTTTATCGACAATCGTACTGTCCTGCACTCGTTAGACTCTTTAAAGGTTAAAAAAAATATTGAATTAATGCTTTTAAGCTTTTGGGCTCAGGTTTACTGTTGAAGATAAATGATCAGCATTAGTTCCGAGGCAAGAATGCCAACACTAAGCCTTGATGCAAGCATCAAGGAGAGTCCGAGATGCCATGACTCAAGGATTAGTAGCATAGATGCATGACTCAAGGGTTAGTAGCTGAGATGCCATGACTCAAGATTAGTAGCATAGATGCCATGACTCAAGGGTTAGTAGCTGAGATGCCATGACTCAAGGGTTAGTAGCTGAGATGTCATGGCTCAAGGGCTAGTAACTGAGATGTCATGACTCAAGGGTTAGTAGCTGAGATGCCATGACTCAAGGGTTAGTAGCTGAGATGCCATGACTCAAGGATTAGTAGCATAGATGCCATGACTCAAGGGTTAGTAGCTGAGATGCCATGACTCAAGGTTAGTAGCTGAGATGCCATGACTCAAGGGTTAGTAGCTGAGATGTCATGACTCAAGGGTTAGTAGCTGAGATGCCATGACTCAAGGTTAGTAGCTGAGATGCCATGACTCAAGGGTTAGTAGCTGAGATGTCATGGCTCAAGGGTTAGTAGCTGAGATGTCATGGCTCAAGGGTTAGTAGCTGAGATGCCATGACTCAAGGGTTAGTAGCTGAGATGCCATGGCTCAAGGGTTAGTAGCTGAGATACCATGACTCAAGGGTTAGTAGCTGAGATACCATGACTCAAGGTTAGTAGCTGAGATGTCATGACTCAAGGGATAGTAGCTGATATGCCATGACTCAAGGGTTAGTAGCTGAGATGCCATGACTCAAGGATTAGTAGCTGAGATACCATGACTCAAGGGTTAGTAGCTGAGATGTCATGACTCAAGGGTTAGTAGCTGAGATGTCATGGCTCAAGGGTTAGTAGCTGAGATGCCATGACTCAAGGATTAGTAGCTGAGATACTATGACTCAAGGGTTAGTAGCTGAGATGTCATGACTCAAGGGTTAGTAGCTGAGATGCCATGACTCAAGGATTAGTAGCTGAGATGGCATGGCTCAATGGTTAGTAGCTGAGATGCCATGGCTCAAGGGTTAGTAGCTGAGATGTCATGACTCAAGGGATAGTAGCTGATATGCCATGACTCAAGGGATAGTAGCTGATATGCCATGACTCAAGGGTTAGTAGCTGAGATGTCATGACCCAAGTGTCAAAAGTTAAAAAAAGGTCAATTGCCTGACTCAAGACAACAAATTGAATGAAAGATCTAAGGTAGATTTTGCATAAGATTAGAGTAAAAAAGAAGATTTGCAGAGAACTGAAAGTACTGCCTCCACTGGAACACAATAGAGTAATATCAGTTTGTTGTGCAGCGATAAAGTAGAAAGAATACTAATTCGTGCCCAATGCACTCCAACACCGGTACTGAAGTCACGTGCTGATAGATCTCTTTCGGGCCCAACGAGTTTGTTGCAGCAACCGCAATTTTACGGCAAAACCGCCCTCAAGATAGTCGGATCGTGCCACTGGTTGCCTTTTTCTCATACGAAACTCAACACTCGGTATTCTGATTTTTTCAGAAGCAAAAGAACCAGTTCCACTAGTCACATCACTAGCCACAAGCTTTTTGACAAACTTTAGCGACGGCACGTTCTGCGCAAACGTGACATTTCATCAGTTCCATGCCGTAGCTAGTTACGACACTGAGAACTTATCTTTAAAAAAAACAGCCACAAAAACAGTATAAATATGAGACAGATGCTGCGTTATCCTAAACAAAGCGAAGAAAAATATCCGAACTCTCTCCTCACTCGCCAAGAGACAAGACCGTACCATGTTCCGCGTGGTCCTGCTCAGCTGTCTGGTGGCTTTCGCCTACGCCCAGTGCGGCTGCTCGCCGTCGGTAAGAAACAAACTCAGTCAGAAAAGTTCTATAATACTTAAAGTAACAATTGACGAATGATATAAGACAAAATGCTGAGATGTCACTTTATTTCAACTTCCCGTTAGATGATCAGCGACGAGAACGGTCTGCCCAAGGCTGACCCCGAGACCGGTCTGTACGAAGGCGACATGCGGCTCACCAGCAACAACTTCCTCGAACTGCTGGGCCTGAGGAACACCGTCAGAAACCTGTGGACCACTAAGATCGTGCCCTACACCGTCGTCTCTGGCAATCCGAGCGCCGTCGACAGCGCTCTGGCCTCTCTGCAGTCTCGTCTGAGCAACTGCATCCGCTTCAAGAGGCGCAGTGGCGAGAGTGACTACATCGAGGTGTTCAGCGGCTCCGGCTGCTGGTCTTACGTCGGCAGGACTGGTGGCAAGCAGCAGATGTCCCTGCAGTCGAACGGTTGCTACTCTGTCGGAACCATCCAGCACGAGTTCATCCACGCCCTGGGTTTGTTCCACGAGCAGAGCAGGTCCGACCGCGATAGCTTCGTTACCGTCCACTGGGGTAACATCAACAACAAGCAGTGCCACAACTTCTACAAGCAGGGCTCCCTGCCGTCCGGATTCCCGGCTTACGATTACGTGTCTGTCATGCACTACGGCACTACGGCCTTCACGTGCAACGGCAGCAAGACCCTCACCACCCGCAGCGGTGGCAACGTTGGTGGCAGCTCCCTTACCAACCTTGATGTTGCTAAGATCCGCGCTCTCTACAGGTGCTAAGTTCGCTAACTTTAAAATGTGACATTTTAATTTAGAAAAGAAAATAAATCGGAACATCTTTAGGCCAAAAAAACTCTTGTAATTTTTTGCGTTTGCCTTTTTGTCTTGAACTGCCACCAGGACAGTCGAATACTACTTGTACAGTAGTATAGTGCTTATGAATCTAGTTTGTAAGAATCTGCAGTAGGGTTGTAGCCTAGTGATTAAAGCGTCAGACTCACGACTTTCGGGGTACGGTTCCCCGATCCCACTGGAAGAACTTGTGTCCTTGAGCAAGACACTTAACTCTGCATTGCTTCAGTTCACCCAGCTGTAAATGGGTGCCAGCATTAGCTGGGTTAATTGAGAGTGTGTGTGGCGACCCCCCAGTCCTTGGACTGAACAGTCGTACGCAGCCTTCGATGCGCCACGCAATAGCTGCGGCTGAGCTGTCGGTTGCACATCGGGCCCAATTGGAGCAGATGTAATTAATTATTATTATTATTATTATTATTATTAAGCAAACAAACAAGAATAAACTCCTAGAACAAGTTTTATGCAACAAGTTTCGGGAATAAATGCATTATTTGTGTGCGTATTAACACATCGACTATTGTATGGCCATGTTCGTAGCTGCAGAGGTTGGTTCTAAAGCAAAGTACTCGTAATTTAGTTACTTTACAGCTAAAATACGTAAGTTTTGCGTTGGAACTGTAACTCTGTAAGTACACCTTGTCTGAAATCAAGTCTTAGACATTTCTTCTTCTTTACTAAGTTACCCGTTTCTTTTCTAATTAATCATTTAGATGGTAAAATTCAGTACATCGTTCATTACTTCATGGATGGCTAGTCGCCTTTGCAGTCTAAAAACAAAAGATTCCTGAAGTTGTTTTCCAACTAGGCTTGAGTCATGAGGTTGCATGTATAATATACATGTATAATATGTATAATGTACTATATCTTTTGCAGTAAGGTTCTTAAAATGTGACTTCTATGACATAATTTTTGGTATGTAGTGCGATTACAATTTGATGTTGAAGTACAAATAACTTACGGAACTGTAGTGAAAAAGGTGCGAGAATTTTTTAGCCTCTGTCAAGAGTTGTTCCTAACCATCTTGGCCAGGCCATGTGGTCAGTACAGTGTAAAAGACAGGTTGTCGCTTTTGTGGTAACTTGTCGATATAAAAGCCGCGACAGAATTTTAATTAGAAATCGGATATTAGTTTCTTATCTTGACGAAATTGGTGAGCGCTCTTCACCAGCGCCCATGCTCGTTGGCGTTTCTAGGAAATGAAAGTATTTGTGTCTTTTAGTCTTCCGACAGGTTCTGCCACAATTTCTATATTACCGAGATGTATCACTCCAGCATTTGCTAATGTAATTAGTAGCCGTCTCCAAGGCTCCAAAAACCCTGGGGGGGGGGTTGGGCCACAGACACTATAGCTACTGCTGCTGCTACAAGTAATGCTTGACAGCAGAGGAAGCTACAGTCCATGGTCTTAATCAGGTCTTCGGTATTTTTTTTTAAGTTCGATAATCTGATATATAAAATACGCAGTCCATGCTACTTATAGTAAACAGAGAAAAATAGTTTCATTGTAAAAAAGAGTCGAAGCTGTTCTATAGCTTATGCTTGATCAAACAAACGCACACATACATATACTTTTAAAGATTTGCGAAAAAGCTAGAAGAAGCTAGAAAAAGCGAAGGTCGGAATTGTCAACACTTCATTAAAATTAAAATTTTAGTCAGTTTATTAGGCCTATTAAAACAAGTTAGAAACTCCACGTTTGGCCTAGCAAGCTTCAGCCAAGCAGGAAAGTTTTTGTTTTGCGCAGCGTTTGCGTTTTACAAGCTGTTGAATCCTACTGGTGCTTGATTGGTGGCACAAGCTCCCGCCCGCGAAGCCTCCGGCCCTCGGGTCCTTTGAAACTTCACAATAGCAGTCCGGCTGGCTCAAGGCTTGTGTCTCTTTTCAGCTCTCTCCTCTCTAATAACTTCTTTTTTTTTCTCTTCTCTCCCTCCTCTCCTCGGGGGGGGGTTTCACAAACTCGAAATTTCACAAGGTCGAAACTTCACAAGGTCGAAATTTCACAACATCGAAAACTTTAGCAAGAGACTTCATAAAGTCGAAACTTCACAAGGTCGAAATTTCAGAACATCGAAAACTCAAATAGCAGCCACTTTCACAAGGTCGAAACTTCACAAGGTCGAAATTTCAGAACATCGAAAACTCAAATAGCAGCCACTTTCACAAGGTCGAAACTTCACAAGGTCGAAATTTCACAACATCGAAAACTTTAGCAAGGGACTTCATAAGGTCGAAATTTCACAAGGTCGAAATTTCAGAACATCGAAAACTCAAATAGCAGCCACTTTCACAAGGTCGAAACTTCACAAGGTCGAAATTTCAGAACATCGAAAACTCAAATAGCAGCCACTTTCACAAGGTCGAAACTTCACAAGGTCGAAATTTCACAACATCGAAAACTTTAGCAAGGGACTTCATAAGGTCGAAATTTCACAAGGTCGAAATTTCACAACGTAGAAAACTATTGTATAGCTATTGTTATATTAAATTTTCGACGTTGTGATATTTCGAGCTTATGAAGTTTTGACCTTGTGAAAGTGGATGCTATTTGAGTTTTCGATGTTATGAAATTTCGACCTTGTGAAATTTCGACTTTATGAAATCTCTTGCTAGAGTTTTCGGTGTTGTGAAATTTCGATCTTGTGAAATTTCGACCTTGTGAAAGTGGCTGCCATTTGAGTTTTCTACGTTGTGAAATTTCGACCTTGTGAAATTTCGACCTTATAAAGTCCTTTGCTAAAGGTTTCGATGTTGTGAAATTTCGACCTTGTGAAGTTTCGACTTTATGAAGTCTCTTGCTAGAGTTTTCGGTGTTGTGAAATTTCGATCTTGTGAAATTTCGACCTTGTGAAAGTGGCTGCCATTTGAGTTTTCTACGTTGTGAAATTTCGACCTTGTGAAATTTCGACCTTATAAAGTCCTTTGCTAAAGGTTTCGATGTTGTGAAATTTCGACCTTGTGAAGTTTCGACCTTGTGAAAGCACCCCCTCTCCTCTCCTCTCTTCTCCTATCCTCTCCCTACTCTTCCTTATCTCCTCTTCCTCCTCTCCATTCTCTCCTCTCCTTTCCCTTCTCTCCTCTTTTCTCTTTTCTATCCTCTCCTCTGCTCTCTCCTGTTTCGTCTCTTCCCTCTTCTCCTTTATTCCCTCGCCTATGCTTCCTTCTACATCTCTTCTATCTTCTCTATTCCCTCTGAGCATCTCCCCTCTCCCCTCCGCTCGCCTGCAGTGATGCTCCAAATTCTTTGTCTGGCCCTTGAGGTAAGAAAGTCTGCCGAACCCTGTTATAAACAAACTTACCAATCTTGCCTGATGAATTGTCAATAATATGGCAATACCTCAAAACAATCCATATACTAAAAATGGTTTGTCTGCGTGTGTATATCTATGTGATCGATTAGAGAAAGAACGACTCAACCGATTTTTTGTTTTTGTTTTTTGTTTGCAGATTGCAAATCGAAGGCATGCATGTATGGATGAAGGAATACTTCCTTCCTTCGGCCATCTTTCATTCATGCATGCATGTCACTTCTAAATTCTCCAAATTAGCCCAGGAAGGTGTTTCACAAATCGAATCACTTTTAACTTCCATAACTTCCATGCCAGCTGAGAGTGAGCTTTCTGGGTGGGGATACGGTTTGGAGTAGGATTGGCCAAAGACAAACCACCGTATGGAAGAAGTTTAAGTTACTTTGAGCATAAATGAGGGGTTCAACCATCGATAGAACTGATAAATACGAGCGATATCAAATATCCATTGGATTAGATGCTGTACGAGTTAGGACAACTCGACGTTATGTGTCCCATAGTTGAGACCGACATTATGGGGTTTTACTCTTAGTTGAATCGTTTCTCTCTTTGAGTCGCGCCTAACTTGGATCCCAGCCAGAATTTTGTGAAACACCTAAATCCTAACCTCGGGCCTAAGTTGGAACCTAGGAGCGTAGATTGCACCTAAATTTAGCTTTTCTGATGGCAGTGTAAAAGAAGACTCACGTGCGTGCAATGGACAGCAGAGCTGATGCTAAAACGATAAGAATAACCTTAACTGAGAGCATCCTCCGTCGTCTCATGATGCGGATTTCAGTACCAAATTTTGCCGCAGAATTCCGCAAGAAGCATCGTGAAAAAACCGCATCTGGATGATGAAGCGAGTTAAGATTGATCTTAGACGGATGTAAAAAATAATAGACTACGAGCTGTATTTAGGTGTAACTACGCTCAAGGTTTTGAAACTCTTACCTTGATATCCTGCTTTGGTTCGATCAGTAAAGGTTGCGTCTTTATTGCAGGATATTGCAACTGCGAGGATTTCTAGGCTGCGCTGACCCAACAGCAGATCCTGGTTGCTGTCTTGGGCTTCTGGAAGGTCGCGGACTCTGATTGTTTACCATCGATGATTTTTCGCCATGCTGGATAACAACAACAAAATACATTGTCAGCCAGTCAGGCGTAGGAAAATGTCACAGCGCGGGTTTCAAGGCCCGGGTGCGTACATAGGCTGCACCGCCGGCAGTGTCCGAGACGCCGGCATCAGCCAGCAGGCAGTCAACGAAACGCCGAGTGCTTACCGACGGCGAGCTGCAGGTAGGGGGCCTGCAGCGTCAGGAGCAGCACCTCCTGCACCGACTGTGGGCAGTACGACTCGGCTCGGATAATATGGCCTGCCAGCTGGAGTCGCCGAGGGCGCAGGGACGGAACAGGCCGGTGCGGTGACTCGCTCGTAGCCCATCTTGAAGGCGGCGCGCAGCAGGCCAGCGTGTGCCACATCGACCTGCTGTTCGAGCGATTCTGTCAGCGTCCAGGTCTCGTCGTTGTGCAACCGGACGGTCTCGATCACCGCCTGGAACAACGCCGCCCTATTAGCGGTTAGACAGGGCCTCGGACTGCAGGACTGACCTCACGGAACGGAAGGCAGCTCAGGCAAGTCCACGGCGACGTCACAGATCCTCGCGAACGTCAGGCACCAGACCACCGAGGTAGACAAACAGCTGACAGAGACTGCGTCACGAAGAAACGTCTTTTAAGACCTCCGCCCTGCCTTTCAAGTTCTGATTGACGCCTAAAAAATGACGGGTCGAACGGGGCACTTGTAAAACCGCAATCTTATCAAAGCGAAACTTCAAATGCGAGCAAAACTTTTAGGATATAAAATAGTAACTTCTGCGTTTATAAGCACAATAAACGTAAAAGCCCGTCGTAAGGCAAAAAATAGGACATATTAGATAGATGATAGATCCACAATAAACGCAAAAACTTTACCTGAAGTTGCAAGAAAAATCATATTTCTCGTAACAGTTCATAACGATAACTTGCATAAAAAAGTCGCAAAAATTCTACAAAGACAGATACGAGCTGAATAAGACAGAAACATGACCGATAAAACTCAATCTGTGCTAAAAGAATTCGTCACTCATTCCGACCTCAGCATTACCCGAAATACTGAAAAAGTCACGAACCGATTCCACGTTCGAACGCGAATAAAAAAATCGAAAATAAGCTAAAACCAGGTAATTGGGTGTCGGAATTCGGCAGAGATCTCTGATACTAAGTTGAAAATGCTGCTTCGCTATCTGCAAAACCGCTTTGGTCAGCCAGACCATGTCGCAAGTTCCCACGACGATAATAAATTTCAAAATCTATATGAAGGCTCCGACTCAAGCTGCTTGAAGTTGGTAACTCGAAGTCCAAAAAGAAACAGCAAGCCAAAAAATGTTTCGCGTCGTCTTGTTCAGCTGTCTGGTGGCGTTCGCCTACGCCCAATGTGGCTGCTCGCCTTCGGTAAGAGAAATTTTATTTTGCAAATTTTAATAACAACTTTAAGAAACCATAGAAACTTATTTGTATTCAGCGACTCTGAAATTTCTCCTTTAGATGATCAGCGACGAGAACGGTCTGCCCAAGGCTGACCCCGAGACCGGTCTCTACGAAGGCGACATGCGGCTCACCAGCAACAACTTCCTCGAACTGCTGGGCCTGAGGAACACCGTCAGAAACCTGTGGACCACTAAGATCGTGCCCTACACCGTCGTCTCTGGCAATCCGAGCGCCGTCGACAGCGCTCTGGCCTCTCTGCAGTCTCGTCTTAGCAACTGCATCCGCTTCAAGAGGCGTGGCAGCGAAAGGGACTACATCGAGGTGTTCAGCGGCTCCGGCTGCTGGTCTTACGTCGGCAGGACTGGTGGCAAGCAGCAGATGTCCCTGCAGTCAAATGGTTGCTACTCCGTCGGAACCATCCAGCACGAGTTCATCCACGCCATTGGTTTGTTCCACGAGCAGAGCAGGTCCGACCGTGACAGATACGTTACCGTCCACTGGGGTAACATCAACAACAAGCAGTGCCACAACTTCTATAAGCAGGGCTCCCTGCCGTCCGGATTCCCGGCTTACGATTACAAGTCAGTTATGCACTACAGCAGTGGCGCTTTCTCCTGCAATGGCCGCAGCACTCTCACCACCCGCAGCGGTGGCAGCGTTGGTGGCAGCTCCCTTACCAGCCTGGACGTCGCCAAGATCCGCGCCCTCTACAGGTGCTAGATATGCTGTTTGAAACCTGTGTTGTTGCTCTCTAAATGCGCTCTGGTGACTGATAGAAAATGTGAAATAAAATACTTTTAGAGTTCCTAACAATTATTCTCTAAGGCGTTTGTTTCTTTATTTCATTTTTGGATACATGCATTGGGTATTGGGGCCAACATTCTGAGCCAACATTCTGAGATATACATGCAGTGTAATGTTGTTGCGTCATTCGACGTCCCTCTCTCTCCTTTTCTCTCTCTCCTCCTCGCTCTAGTGAGAATGTGGGTCAAACTGGGGTTTAGGGACATAAGCCTCACCTTGGCCTGGCCTACGCTCTGCACACTCCCCTCCCAATTCGCGCTTGCGCCCTACCCCAGTTTTCTTCTCTGCCCTGAGCCCTTCCCCTTCGGCGGCTTGTGATTGGCTGGCTGGTGGAGTGGTGGTGTCGTAGCTGCCCCTCTTCCCCTCAAACCCTCCTAAAATTCATGTTTTTCCATCACGCTCCATTTATCTTGCCCTAGTGTGACTTACAAAAGCAGTGCAGTAAACCCAATTAAATACGTTGAAGTGGCTAGTAGACCGCAGGCAGTTGCGCACTTCTGTGGCGACCAAATTTCTGTCTGGGAGTCCTCTCTCTCCTCGGTGCGCCGCGCGTGGAACAGCTGGGAACTCTAACAGCAGAAAGACTCCGTTGCCATTTGAGTTTTTCGCCAGCTCGGGCTCTGGGCACAGCTGTGATCTCTCACAGCATGAGACCTTGGGGGCGACCTGGGCTGTTCACGGACTACTAATAGTGCAGTACAATTTTAGTGTAGGAAATCGCGCACACCCTATCCATTCCACATCTATACAGCAAAATGCAAAAAGCCTGAAAAAGAATCGAATGGGACAAATCCAGTATTGTCGTCCGCACAATAGAGGATGCTTTTTTCATTTTTTCTCTCTCGCCGCATATCTCCGTTTCGCGCGAATCAATGATCGCAGAGGAAACGGTAAGGAATTCCCATAAGAAGCTAAATGCTTGTCGCGGCAAAGGCATGACTTTATTTCTCCGTCCGCTTTGGGTGCGGCTATGCGGGCTCAAGTTGCTTGCTTCCTTGTAGATGAGGATTTAGGGATCAGTCGCTAAACCCGACAAAGGAGGTTCGGGGGGGGGGCGGACTGTGCACACCGGATCTCGCTGCAAGACAACCGATTGCTTTCATCTGCTCAGCAAAAAATGCTTCTGTTGTCATGCAATCCGTGTGTTGTTCATAAGCACCAGTATAAACAATATAATATAGGCTTAGCCATTCTTCTTAGCTAAAAGAAGGCCTCACTATTGTGTGTGGGTGGGTGGAAGAACAGTCAGGTTCAGTGCTTACTTAGAATAAGCAAAGGTAACAAAATAATCAAATTTCATCAATACTTGTGAAACGACAAATTATTGCAATCGCACTTTTTTCAGTATGTCAGCTTTTTGCATCAACTGGAGAGCTTATAGCACAAGGAGCTATTTTTCGGTTCGGGTACCCAGAGTATTCTTAACCAATGAAGCCTTAAAATGTATGTCGATAAACCTCTCATCGTGTCACGCAATTTAGCTGTTCAATTTCTTGTAATGTTTTCTTTTGAGCTCGAATATTTATTTACAGATGTCGAACTCACAGCTATCTTAGTCCTGAGCAGCAAAGCTCAAAGGCTCGTATTTCTTGACCTGGCATGATAGAGCAATGTCTCATCTACAGGTTAGTTTTGTTTCTATGCGTTAGCCCCGCGTATCCAATCATAGAGTGACTTTATAGCTTCCATTCAGGCAGAAGCCCCCTCATATGTATGCATCCAGCAAGATTATATAGGTCAGGAACGCTAGAACAATTTCTCGACCCTCAAACCACCCACCCAATCGTGAGATTCCCTACGTCCCAAGCTCCTCGCTCAACCGTTCCATGACCAACCGGCACGCAGTTAGGTTACAGACTTTTTTGACATTAGCCAAATACGTGTAACTGTGGTGCACCAGAGGCGCTGGCAGTATACATACACTTCTAAAAAGTTCACTTCTCAACACTTTTTAAAAAAATCGATTTTTTTACAATAAGTTTTAGAATGAAAAACTTTATTTTGATACGCGTGATTGCTGCCTTATTTGCAGTTGGTAAGTAAACTTCACGCACTTAATGGTTTATGTTGTTTATTTTTTAAATACGTACTTGAAAGTTCACGTAGAGTTCTGTAGGCAGCTTGCAGTCGATCGTGTTGCTTCAGTGTTATCATGAGCCGTAGGTTGGGAAGCAGAAAGATATAATACGGTAGTTACGTGTACTCTTACGAGCGATGCGTGCAAATGAGCGACATGGTTATCTCTTTGATTGGAAGAGCAGGAAGAGGTCTATCCTGACTCTCTGTCACCATCTAGTCTAAACTATAACGAAGCAGTTGTTACAAAAAAGGCCCTTCTCAACCTCAGAGCAAGTCTAATCTGTTAAGTGGACTGAAAATCAATGAGACGAGGACAAGACTAAAAAAGGACATTCAAGCTAGACATCCTGTCGCTTCATCAATGCATTGAAGATGAAAAGTAATTTATGAGAGAGGTTAGAAGGACCTCTGTGCCAACAGATATGACCAAATTAGTTCTATAATAATATCCAAAGCAGGCTCACTAATCCAATTTGGCTATCTGCCTCTCCGTTCCTGATTCCCACCGTATTTGCTAACGACATGGCGTAGTTTCCGTCGTCTCATCTTGTAATAATTTGACCCCAGCCGTAAGAGAAGCATTGGCAAACAGAGTTGCAGGCTGAAGCACTTCTTTCTGACTTCTAACTTGGCTTGGCATTCATTTACTTTTGTTATACTTGGTTCTTATCAGCAAATCAATCACTCCATCATCTATTTATGGTTATTAGCAAACAATATTTTACCGATTTGCCCAATTCTTTCCCAAACTGCAACTCCCTAACAGTAAGTGCAATATCTGACACTGCAAATGTCCTGCATGTGAGGTTCAGGTGGGGAGTGTTAGTCGATAAAACCTGTGCTTTAGCAGATGCTATTAGTCTTGGCTAGTACAGATTTATACAATTGGGCTTTACTCGTAAGTAACATCTGTCTTCAGGGCCATCATCGACTGGCTTTCTGCTAATTTTATGCTTAATTTGACTGCTAGAAATACCATATCTGTACGAGATATGCGTTTGAAGGCTAACTGATGGCTTCTAGTTTCGAGTAGCTTCTCAAAATAGCATAACGATTCCGTGACTGCTAGATATAAGCTCTGCTACATTAGCCGAAGACTGCGGACACGCGAATGCGGCAGAAATTAAGCTTAAGCCGAAAAATTAACACTGGAATATTGAGAGGCCTTCCAACTTCCAACTCTTGGCAATTAGGATTGAGCATTGAAAGTTTGACAGCAGGAGCTCTGCCGTACTCAGGGACACTTCATCTTCAGAATCCGTGCTTGAGAGGTCATGGCCCGTCGCATTCGTCGACATGTTAGTTGTAGTCGCTTCGCAATCAGCAACTGCAGACATCGTTAAATTGTTAGCTGCTTAGTTAGCTACTTCAACATTTCTTCGCTAGATCTGCTGACTAATCAGAGTAAAATATCAACTGGCGAGAAATATACATGGAAGGTCAAACTCTTTTTTTCAAAACAATAGCAGCAGAAAGCAGTATAACTGGGGGTGTAATTGGCAGTGAAAGAGCAGGTACCACTTAAGGATAGAACATGAGCGTACTTATAGGAGATAGCAGGAGCTGTATAAAGCTTAGCTGCTACATGATTTTTACCATTTTGTCTTAGGCTTGAGCCATGTGAAAACACAAGAGAGCTTGTTGGTTGTCTAAAAAGCACAATAGATCTATCAGAGTTCGAACTCAGAGCCGAAAGCATGTCGGAATCACATGACTGGAAGAGTGCACCATCTCACACACAAGCGGCAGGCTAAATGTAATGCCTCCAAAATACCAGACGAATGGGAAAGGCAGATGCTCCCTGCTCTCTTTTTCCCTTCTATGAAAATACTCTGCAGGATTGGGGCTGCCCTGATCTCGCAAAAGCAATTGGCTTGATTGAATCAGCTGATTTTGTGTCGGCCAACTCCCGGGAGGGCAGCTGGAAAAAAATAGATGGCCCTGTAGTGGCCGCGGGGAAATCTGCGCGGGGCTGGTTCTCCTCACAGACGGCTTTACTTTTTGATTTGGGCAGGGTGCAATCTGTTTAAAGTGTGCTCACTCTAAAATGCGGTATCCTTGCCGGAGTCGCACTCGCACGCTCGTACATTTGAACTGATAAATCCTACTCATATGCTCGTTATATTTGCATATATTGCAGTCGTGCTATAAAATTTGAATTAGTTCCATATGACTTGAAAACATAGTAAACTGCAAAAAATCCTTTCAAAATAATATGCTTCTAAACGCACTACTTTTGTCAGTAGAACTAATTGGGAGTCAAGAAATTTATTGCCGCGGATGCGCTCTCACGAATTCTTTTATCAGCGCCTGAACAGTGCTTTATCCCTAAGCACTTAGTAGAAGTGCTTTATATCTCTAAGTACTTAATAAGCCGGCCCTAAGCTTCAAAAGCCTTAAATTTCTAATTGTATGCCCGAATTTTGCAGCTTCGCTAAGCTCCCAAACCCCAATTTCATCTCATGTTATCTCGCTGATTGCTCTCAAGGCCTGTCAATACAGTTTAATGGTGGCGACGCTCGTACTGACCAATTTACAATTAAAACAATTTTTGGTTTTAGTAATACCGACTAAATATAGCATTTACTTTGAAGTTGATCCTAGGAGCTTTTAATTTAATCATAGATACGAAATTCAAGCCTGAAAGTGTAAAGAAACTTATGGGTTTGTGTGCTTATGGGTTTGGGCCATAGACTTAAGTTTTTTCGATTTTTATCAGCTTTAATTTCCTATTTAAAATTAAATTAAAAGCTCCTAGGATCAACTTGAGTGAAAAATTCTATAATCCATAGAAATAAAGACTTTCCCAGGGACTACTCAATTGAGTAGTCCCTGGACTTTCCGTGACAATATTTGCGTTCTCCGGGATTTTATTTGGTAATATTCAATAATATCCCGTAAAGTCTTTATGTCTATGGTTTATACGAGATTACACTATATTACTGATATAGATAAAATATCAGAGCCGGCTCTCGGGATTTAAGTGAAATACCGACCGAAAAACCCATAGAATATTTACTTTTTACGGTCATTTAGATTTGTAGCTTAGGAGCAGTTGACTAAATTTAGAAAGAGCGGATGGCTTTACTCAAGACAACTGTTGCCCCTTATCTTGTCTCAAAATTTTGACTGGTTAGCAAAAACTTAATCTTTGGAGAGTAGTAGGAAAGTGGTACCCTCTACCGCCATCGCACGGGATTGGCCGGGGCACCCGGCCAATGAGGGGAGAGGGCGCCCCGAAGACGCCCACCCCGACGCCAAACCCACCCCGACCCCCAAACCCACCCCGACCCCAAACCCACCACCGCCACGCACCCAATCCCGACCCCAAACCCACGCACCCACCCCGACCCCAAACCAGGCCCCCTCCTGTCCTACACCCCTCCTGTCCTGCACCCCGTGCATCCCATACCAAGACCCCCTCGTGTCCTACACCCCGTACATCCCATACCAAGGCCTCCTCCTATCCTGCACCTCATCCCAAACCAAGGCCCTGCCTGTCCTGTACCCCATCCCATACCAAGGCCCCTTCCTGTCCAGCACCCCATCCCATACCGGAGGCAGGAGAAATGGGTCGGGCAAGCCCAGGAGTGGGGTCGGGCAGGCCGGTCGAGCAGGCCAGATGAGGGGTCGGGCAGCCGAGTGTCTGGTTGAGTGTCCAAGGGTGGGTATCGAGATGTGAATGAGTGTCCATTGGCGAGTGTCCTCCTACCGCGTGTGGTGACACGCAGCACAGAGTTTCAATGTGATCCGGTAGAGGGCCCGATTGCTTGGAATTTCCGAGTAGAGAGGGGAAGGGATTCTATTGGTCGAGCAAGCATTTGAAGTGATTTCCGAGTAAAATGTGGAGAATGGATTCTATTGGTCGAGAGGTCCCTGATGAACGATTTGGTTTGGACCCTGCGGGAGAAGGGCTCCAGTACCCTTTATAAATAAAGCACCTCGGCCCCATAGATTTTTTATTTATTTTAGATTAAATTAAAAATACAACGAAAATGCAAATAACTTGCGACTTTTGCGAGTCATCAGTAATCGGGGGCATTGAGGAGCACTATGCGGTATGTCCTGCGATACCAGCACTGTTTGAGTCAGATGACTCCCCAGCGATTCATTTTCAACTGATCAAGGAGGCGTTTAATGGCAGGTCCCAACTTTACCGGGCCAGTGCATGCGGCGACCCGAGGAATTTTTTGGACAGCACTCGTCAAGCTTTCATTGACTTGATCACCCAGCATCAACTTCAGCCAGGAACCGCCATCAAGGTTCAGCTGCGCCTCGGGGTCCTGATGCAGCGCATCATTAATGGCCGCTGCGCCGCCGAGAACACCGCCTGGTTTGCTGCCAAGGTCCACTCTCTTATTCGGAGTGAGGAGGAGCAATACTTCTCTGACGACATGCAGACTATCCTCAACCGGATAGAGAAGTACCTACGCAATGCCAGTTGCTGGGAAATCAGGACCACTCGGTGTGTTGACGTGTCGACCGCTGTTTATTATCTACCGCATGGAGCGTCGTGCAAAAGGCCAAGAATGAGTTCAAGAAAGACAACGGGCCGCTAAACAACTCCCTGTAGACCCTAGAGAATGTTCGCAAGCAAGTGAGCTACCGACTGGTCAATTCAAAGCCTGTGGCCAAGTCAGCATTCCGCGACCAGAAGATTTTCAACCGGGATTTAGTTCTGGTGCACATTCTCAAGACGAATGTTGTGCTCGACAGGCTAGTGTATATCGGCCAGTGCGATCTGGACACTAGCAAGCTCTTTTTCCCACAATTTTTTTTTCTTTGTAAATATCTGATTTAAAACAACTATATGCATGTAAATTTAATACGAACATACTATATTTTGAATAATAATAAATACAAGCTTTACTCTATGATATCTAATACGCAGAAATAGAGAAAAATGCTCTTTCACAAAAATATTTTTGCTATAATTAGTCATTTTTTTGTGCACAGCTCTGGGGTAAAATCCCCATTGAAATGTATGTATTTTATCCACAAGTATGCAAGTTTTCGTCCAGTGATTAAAAGTATGCAATACGGCGTGAATTTTTCGACAAAATGCGTCAATTTTCATGCACAGGTTTTCGTTACAAATCCCTATTGAAATACATGTATTTTGTGCACAAGTATGCAAGTTTTCGTGCACAGTGTTAAAAAGTATGCAAAGTGTTGAGGTTTTTTGTGCACACACTCGGGTAAAAATTCCCATTGAAATGTATGTATTTTGTGCAAACATGCATGCTTTTTCGCGCACAACAGAGGCTAGAAACGCTAAATCCGCAGAAACTGGTGGGGGTGGGCAGTTATTTTTTTTTTCAAGCAGGTGTTTGGCATAAGAAAATGATAGGTACTAGAAATTTGGTAAAATGAAAAAGAAAAAGGCAATTTCAAACCTTCTGCCAGGTATTTATTTTGACTGCAGTAGACCGGGCAGCTATGGCGGCTATCAGGCATTAAAACGAGAGTTGCACAAACAGCACGGACCCAAGTTTAGTGTAGGGCAGGTATGTATATACGATATACTTCTAAACCAATGATTTTTTAGAAAATTCCAGCTTAGGTTTTTAGTTTTATCCACTAGCTAGCAATTTCCAGTTTTTACAATTAAAGGTAAAAACGTGGCTCCAAGACCAAGATGTCTACACACTGCATAGAGATAAACGCAAAAACTTTCGTCGAGCACCGATTGTGGCGCGGGGCATGGATGACCAGTGGGAACTGGACCTGGTTGAAATGCTACCGTTTGCCAAGTACAATGGCGGCGTACGATATATTTTATGCTGCATTGATGTGCTCAGCAAGTTTGCCTGGGCTCAGCCGGTGCGCCGCAAGACAGCCGAGGAGGTTGCAGCCGGATTCGAAGCGATCCTAAATCGAGCTCACCCTCGATGCCCACGAGCAGTTCGGACCGACCGTGGAAAAGAGTTTTGTAACACCCAGTTCCGAGCCCTCTGCGTAAACCACAAAATTCATGCATTCACATCAAGTAGTGACCAGAAATGCGCAGTCATTGAGAGATGGAACCGCACACTGAAATCCCGAATGTGGCGGTACTTCCGTCACAAGTCAACATTAACCTGGACCGATGTGCTTCAACCCTTAGCAAAGGCATACAACCAGAGTATTCATCGGAGTATTCAAAGCCGACCAGTTGATGTCGACAAGTCAAACGAGATGGAAATTTGGCACCGGCTTTACGATGGGAAGCTTCCTGAGACTCGTGAAAAGGTCTCCAGACCAAAGTTCAAGGCAGGAATGATGGTGCGAATCTCTCTTCGCAATCTGGCCAACCCATTCACCAAGGGATACACAAGGGGATGGAGTGAGGAAGTATTTGAAGTCAAGTCCCTCCACCCCAAGCATTATCCATACATGTACACTCTGATCGATGCCCGAGGTGAAGAGTTGGAAGGCAAGTTTTACGAGCCGGAAATGCAGCAAGTGACAGGAAACAAGAAGCTGTGGATCATCGACAAGGTTCTCAACATTAAGAAGCTGAAGAGTGGAAAGATTCGGTATTTGGTTCAGTGGCGCGATTCAGAAAAACCCAGTTGGATTGACGAAAAAGACTTAAGAAAAATATGAAAAGGCAAAGATTTCAGGTAATGTCCGGCCCCGATGATGACCCGGCCAACTTTACTGCTGAGCTGCTGCATCCTGTGCTGCTGGATTCTGCTTTGGACTATGAGTTGGGTCTGCTTGGAATCAGTTTTATCAACTGCATCTACACGATCCCTCATCCATTGTCGCTATATTATCAGCTTGAGGGTTCAATGCAATGTGCTGAAATTCCAGCTGGGCGCTACAATGACTTGAATGAGCTGATTGATGCAGTAAATGCTTTACTGATTGTAAAAGATTTTGATGAGTCTGGAATTGGCGAAACACCTATAAATGTGCATCTAATTAAATTTACCCTTGATTCAGTTAGCCATTATGTATACTATCAAATGGCTGGGATCTGTGAGAGATTTATGTTTCCAGAAAACAGCCAGATGGGGAAAATCTTTGGTGCTGCGCAGACAACCTATAGCGAGCAGGCAGGATGCTTTGAACGACCTGGCATGAACCCGGCCTGGAATACGGATTTGCTGCTTGTTGAGTGCGATCAGATTAGCCCGCGCTGTATTGGAAATCAGTTTACTCCAGCACTGCAGACTTTGAATATTGGTGGTCTTTTGCAGGATCACCGGTCGGAACTCATCTATAAGAATAAGCTGTTCTTCCCAATAGCAGCAAACCACCGCTTAACACACATGCAAATACGGCTACGACCGATCAACTGTATCGAATCTATCCGATTACTCTTTGGACCCACAGTCTTGACTTTTGAGCTGCGTGAGTGACCGAGTTTTATCGAGGCAGTTGCTTCAAACTTCCTCATGGGCACGGATATCCCACATCGCTGCTATCTCGACTGCCCCCTGAGACTCATGAAAATGCAGTTCTCCTTTCCCGCATACCACCTCCATCGCAGAAAAAACATAAGAAAACGCCAAAAATCAAACCAAAGAAGAGCAAGCCAGTGCCCACAAAAAAGCGCAAGATACCGTTAAAAACAGTCAACCGAGTGCTCGATTCACTCTCATAATGTATCGGACAAATCCACGGCTCAATCTGTTTGAGCCAATGACGCATGAAATTGGAGTGGATAGGTCTCACTTCACGGACTTTCATCCCATCGGCAGTCTCACGACTCCTGATGCACCGATTGAATTCGACTGCCACGCCTCCTCTGAGGACTACACCGATCTGCACGCCACAGTGCTGCAAGTCACTTGCCGGATAACTCGTGTGATAAACAATGCAGAGCTGACTAATGAAGATGATGCCCATGTCGGACTATCGAATCTCCCGCTTGCCAGCCTGTTTCGTGATGTCACTGTAAAACTCAACCAGCGGGTTGTGAGTGGTGGGGACCAGCTCTACCCATATCGAGCAATGCTTCAAGTGCTGACCAGCAGCAATGCCAACCAGCTTCAAGAACTGGCGGCCGCAGGTTATTATCCAGACACCGCTGGAGAGAGTGACACCATTGGGGAGCAAAATCATGGATTCACAAATCGTGCGAGATTGCATGAGGCTTCTGCTGTTGTGCAATATGCCGGCCCGTTGTTTTCAGACATTTTCTCAATCCGGCAGTATCTGCTAAACCAAATCAGCCTGCAGGTCAAATTGACCCGGCATTGCAGCGCTTTTTCGTTGATGGTACCCAATAATGGAGTTCAATACCGTGTTGAAGTCGACAATGCTATTCTGCTTTTGAGGCGTCTCCGAGTAAACCCAACAGTGGCTCTCGCACATGAACAGGGGCTCTCACAGCGTAATGCTCTCTACCACTTTGATAGAAGAGAGCTTCAGACATTCACATTTTCTGTTGGGACAAGAAACAAGAGTCTCGATTCAATCACGCATGGTCAGCTGCCAAAATTTGTGCTCCTTGGAATGGTCAGCCAGACTGCTTTCAATGGATCTCTGCACCACAACCCGTTTTGGTTCCAAGCATTTGGGTTGAATAGTTTAAGCCTGTTTGTCAATGGAGAGCCAATTACTGGGCAGCCCATAGAACCACAGCAGCAGCCCTCATCCGAATTTTTGCAGTTTGCCCGCAGTCTCGGTGGAAACTATTGCATAAGCTTTGATGAATTTCGAAATAGTGCCTATCTGCTTGCGTTTGACCTTAGTCCAAGTGGCGATGAAGTAGGCAGCTGGTTTGGTCATAGGCAGGGTCAACTACGACTGGATATTCGCTTTTCCAACGCTCTCGCACAGCCAGTCACACTCATCTGCTTGTGCGTGTATGATTCATGCATGGAAATCACTAAAGAGAGGGATGTGCTGCTGGATTATCGCAGAGCATGAATTCCGAAGAGTTGGAAGCGTTCATTTCTCGCTGCCCCACAGCTGTGCGGGATGCCTATTGCGGAATTTTTACAGTTGGAACAGTGACACCATTTTTCGATTCAACCTGCCGACCCTGCTGCTTCATTTTGTATGAGCCATGGAATGATGAGTGCGGTCACTGGATTGCTGGAGTAGTAACCAGTAAAGTGCATTGTGAAATTTTCAACTCTTTGGGAGGCTTGAGTAAAAATATGAAGAGCTGGTTAAAGAAAACTAAACCGACGCGGATGGTGCTACAATGGAATACGGTCCCTGTTCAGCCCAGTTCGTCAACTCTTGCGGCTGGTATTGCATTTTTTACTTGATCCATCGACTGCATAAGAGAATGTCATATAATGCCTTGTTCATCAAGGTTTTGCACCCGGCAGCTGTGGCTCAAAACGATGCAATCATACTCAGACTCAAAAATCAGTTGCAAGGTGTTTGATTCCAGACTGCGGATGGGAGGCTGCATGATGGTTTCGGGCCCTTCTCGAGCGGGAAAATCAACATTCTGTTTGCGGTTGCTGTCCCAACGACTGCTTCTGTTCGACCAACCTCCCAAGCGGATGATTTGGTATCACGGATGCCCGCAGCCGGAACTCCACGCGACTCTGCGGCGGCTAGGAGTGCAAGTATGTGAAGGATTATCGAATTTGGATCTGCAGCCCCATGACCTGATTGTGATTGACGATTTACTGGATGAAGCAGCTGCAAGTCGAGAGCTACGACATCTGTTCACCCGTGAGGCCCACCACAAGCCCTGCTTTGTCATTCTCATCACGCAAAATCTATTTTTCAAAGGCAGAGAGTGGCGCACAATTAGCATAAATTGCACCTACATTGTGTTGTTCAACAACCCCAGAGACGCCTCTGCGGTCCAAGCTTTAAGTCAGCAATGCTTTCCCAAACGGCGCACTCTGCTAGTAGAACTGATGGATCGATTGGTGCGAGATGGAGATCAGCGCTATCTGCTGCTTGATTTTCACCCCGCTTCGCCCCATGAACTGCGCCTGAGAGCCAATTTTCTCCCCGATGAGGCCCCGCAGCGAGTTTATCTATAAGAATGGCTCAGTATCTGCACTGAGTTAAACATGGATAAACACATTGCACTAATAACTGTCTTTTGTGAGGGCACTATATCCTTGCGTCGCTGCATACTTACCTATGCAAATAAAAGCACCATTTGCTTTTTGGTCGAGTGTATTATAACTTACTAGCAGGAAAAGTTGTTGTGAAGATAGCTTGAAGCGGAGACTCAGGCGATATCGAAATACTCTCCGGCTTGTTGCACAAAGCAAAAGTGTGAAAGAGGCTCGGCGCAATCTCTCACACCCGCATATCCTTCGTTGTCTTCCTCTGATTCTCACCTGTATAAAAAGACATGTACAAGGAAATGATACTGGTACCCCGGTTGCAGTATGAGGCACTTGTGAATCAGAGGGGCATGGAGACAGTCTGTGAACCCGAGCTAGAGGCGGAAAAACAGTTGCGCAAGATTAGGGACGAGCGTTGCGTGCAGCAGCTGCAGGCAAGTGCGACCCAAGAACAGCCTCCAGTAATTCACAAAGAACCGCAGTGGAAGGAGGTTTTATATCTGACGGTGAATCAGAAATGGCATCATCGTCTGCAGGCATTGATTAGCTTCATAACCGTAAAGTGCAAGTCGATTAGCATAGATGATACGTATGAAGTTTCTGTCAATGGTAAACCGTTGTACAACTCAAATATCGTGGACCTGCTGCATTTCATAGTTAAAGATACGTACTCTAAGTACCTTCAGCCACCGAATGGGATTAATGAGTTTGTTACGTGTCTTCAAGAAAACCACGTGCCTCTGTCTGCAGTTGGTCTGAACACTACAAAATTGCTGGAAAAGCCTCGGGAAGAAAAGTCCAGTCCTAAAAAACCTCGACTGCAAGGCTATAAGAAGACTCAGTCTCAGAAAGGATACGGCAAGTGGATCAAGTGGCCAAGATGATTGTCATTGATTTTGAAGGATTTCCGCACCTCTACAAAACAGAGGACTTTGTGATTAAGGAAATTGCATGGGTTGAGTTTGCATGCGGTCAAACGACGGCTCATTACTATTGCTACCGACCGCCGCACAGCTTTGAGCTCTTTGATCGAGGACAGCGACGAACCTGCTACTGGCTCACCAATAAGCGGCACGGTCTAGACTGGGACAGGAGTGGGTTCCGACCCTACTCTTGTCTCTGGAGCGATATCTCCACTTGCAAGGCCCGATATTAGCAAGGGGGATGTCAAGTGCCAGTTCCTGTCGCGTCTGCTGCTACAGCCTGTCTACGACCTCGCACACCTGGCCTTTCCGAGTGCCTCGAAGTACGTGCTACCCTGCGCCCTGGCCAAGGTGGCGCTGTACGCTGATTGGCTGCGGCCTCGCGGCTACGGGTCTATAAAAGTAGCGATCTGCAGCAGGCACTGGCATTTCTCTCGATTGTCTAAAGATGGCCGCAACAATTCGCGTAACAAACATCGTGACAGGAGCCGACCTGGCGACCCGGGTGGGTCTGCCACAACTAGCGAATTTCCTGACTCTTCATCTGCCTCAGTATCACACAATCCGCCATCGCCTGGTTCATCCTCGAACACTGGCTGTGGTGATGAAGAGCGGGCAGCATCGAGTAACCGCGCTGGTGTATCCGACCGGACAAGTGTCTGTCTGTGGAGCCAAAAGCATGGAGGAAGCTCTCGCAGAGACAGAGAAGATTGTGAAGCTGTGTGCGGACTTCTTGCGATTGACCAGTCTGCCCCAGATTCGCATCAAGACTATTACCTCTGTGACGCCTTTCCCGCGGGTCGGCATCCACTCCGGTTGGGGGAAGTCAAGTCTAAATGGCCGCATCGGGCCACCTACGAGCCGGAAATGTTTAACGGACTTGTGCTCGAGTTTACTGCTCTGTAAAGTTGATTTTGTTTCATTCATATCGCTGTATAATAGCTGGTGCTCGCAGCGTGGTTGAGGCTCAGACTGCAGCTGATGCCCTCTCCCGCATTTTGCATGCAGACCAAGCATCCGAACCTACTTTGCTGGACTCTGACTGAGCTCCTCTACGGCATAACAGTAGTAGTGAGATCTGCCTATGCACTGAGTAATAATAATAATAATAATAATAATAATATTTTTCCTATAACTTTACTTCTGTATTTTTTGTGTACAAAAGATAAGAAAAAATAAACGCGAATGCAACTATGTTTGTGCAACAATGCTAACAAAAATGAAACGTTTTTTTTTGTTTATTTTATTGGCAGGTCCATGGATTGCAAAGCATAAAATTACATGTTAAAAGCTCCTATTAGCACAAAAAAAAAGTTTATGAAGAATGGAAGGGCAGTATTAAGGCCCGTCGCCTGTATTTACAAAACAGGTATTATCGCAAGAAATTAAAGCATCATGGGGCAATATTATAGCCAGTATTGACAAAGCAGTATATACAACAGTGCATGATCAGTACTATGGTTCAAAACTATATTTAAAAAAAAGTTACTTGACGAAATGACCAGTTGTCGCTTCATGCATTGCGCGTCGCTTCATTGGTGGCTGGTGGCATGAAGGCTGTTGGTTCTTCTCAGCTGTTGATGGCTCTTCCAGAGTTTCGGATGCAAATCTCTTTCTAAATTCAGCCTGAACTGCCTGGAAAGCCTCCCAGTGGTCGTCCCACTCTGCCGGCTGCCTGTCAGGTGTACTTGCATCAATGTAAGCCTTGCTGCCCATGCTGCACACTCTTCAGGCTCCGTAGGGTGGTATCCCATCCACCATGGATCGCCGATCGGTGGCTTGACCGGAGGTTCTCGCTTGTCAATTTTGTCTAGGACCCAATGCTTTTGAGCCCAGACTTCGCGCCAAAGTTTTGTAGGAAGCGGTAAGGCGTGCCTTAGGTGCACCGGCGGTCCGAGTACAGTTGGAAGGCGCCAGAGTGTGATTACGCCATTTTGCACAACCACTTGCCTGTTGCCACCCAGAAGGCATTGCGCATCGATACACTTTCTTGCAAACTCTTCCAGTCGTTCCTTCAGGCTGCCCAAGTGGCAAAACTGGTGGACGGTGAGCTCCATGCCAGGCAGACCTGGTCGATACTCTTCATCAAATTTGTACCACTTTCTGATGCTGATGCACTTCGAGTGCGACCTGACGCCGATTCGAAATCTGTTCGATAATGTCTTGAAGTTCATTTTGTTCACTGTGAGCTTTCCTTCCGGCTGTGTGCGAGATTATATACGACGAGAGTTGGTAAGTAACACCAGCTCCCGCTCCATAGCAATAACCAATCCGAACCCCGAATCCAACCCCACACAACAGCCCTCTCGCAGGAACTCTCGGCAAATCAGGAGCCCTTCCGGGGACCACTCAGCCATTTAGAAACCAGCTCCTGTTCCATAGCAATAACTAATCCGAACCCCAAATCCAACCCCCACACAGCAGCCCTTTCGCAGGAACTCGGGCCTTAACAAAGTCTCAGCCATCAACGTAACAGGAGGTGGCGGGACCTTCTTGCGGCCCTCTGGCCGCCAAGAAGTAGCGTTCTAGGTCTAACGACCTCACGCTGTACCCGCCACAGCAAGATACAGTACAACCAAAGCATGGAATGAGGGTTTTGCCTTGGCTAGCTTTAAAGGCGGTAAGTGAGACAGGTAATAAGACTTGGGTTTAGGAATTAGGAGGGGGGAATTGGTTTTGGTTAGGGTACAGGATAGAAGGACCTTGCTACATGGGATGGGGCAAGGCGTAGGAGGGGGCCTTGGTATGGGATGCATGGGGTGCAGGACAGGAGGGGGTCTTGGTATGGGATGCACGGGGTGCAGGACAGGAGGGGTGTAGGACAGGAGGGGGTCTTGGTATGGGATGCACGGGGTGCAGGACAGGAGGGGTGAAGGACAGGAGGGGGTCTTGGTATGGGATGCATGGGGTGCAGGACAGGAGGGGGTCTTGGTATGGGATGCACGGGGTGCAGGACAGGAGGGGGTCTTGGTATGGGATGCACGGGGTGCAGGACAGGAGGGGTGTAGGACAGGAGGGGGCCTGGTTTGGGGTCGGGGGTGGGTGCGTGGGTTTGGGGTCGGGATTGGGTGCGTGGCGGTGGTGGGTTTGGGGTCGGGGTGGGTTTGGGGGTCGGGGTGGGTTTGGCGTCGGGGTGGGCGTCTTCGGGGCGCCCTCTCCCCTCATTGGCCGGGTGCCCCGGCCAATCCCGTGCGATGGCGGTAGAGGGTACCACTTTCCTACTACTTTGGAGCATTAGCACTTAGTCCTCTCGTTTCTACTAAAGGCTAACCATAGCTATCTAACCTACAAATCAGCAACAATATAAGCTGTGAAGATGATGATAGCGACACTGGCTATGAAACGGCTCCCAGACGAACAGAGGGGGACAGCCCGCAAGCCAAAAACATAGATATTGGACAAATATCGGTAATGAGATGCACAGCCTAGTGATCGAAGCCTTAGACAGAGACGATCGTATTTCCGTCTTATTCTTTCGTTTGCATTTGTTTTACTGTATTGCCTATCGAAATCTTTACGAAATCAAGATCCAAAAAAGGAAAGTGGACTAAGTTAGTGCTTCATTGTCCCATGCTGTATCCTCATTATTACGGTATGCTGTCGAGAACTGGTTTTCTTGTCAATCGTGTGTCCATGTCGGCATTGGCGAATCAAGCTGGCAAGCCTAAAGCAGCCAATACGATCTGGGTTGCCAGGGTGGAGCGCTAGCCGGAGAAGCTCAGTGCGAGGGGATAGAAAATGTCCAGTTCCCTATGGAGCAGTAGAGAGGAGAAAAGTAAAAGGAAACACTACAACGGACAGGCAGTCCACTCGGATCTGCATAAGTGAATTCAGCTTTTGCTCTTTGAATCCTTCTGCCCGAGTTATTATAAGCTTTTCAGTGTGGCCCGGCCGAGTGCAGGTGAGAACTGTGCAAAACAGGGTAGCAGAGCTACAAAAGATTTCTATTCGACAGCGGGTTGGGCAGAGATTGAGGGAAGACAGACGGATAATTCCCGGACTCCGTATCTACAGACATAGCTGAGTACAAAAGCAAGACACTGCTTACTCCATCACCCCACAGCAGCAACTCCGAGCGAGTCAGCCAGCAGCCCTGAAGTCTCCCCAGTCTGCGCCCACCGATTGAACGCCCGAGTCGAGGCAACCAACAGCGACGCCACAACCGGCCTGCTCCGCTGGGACGCCATCCCGTCGACTGACCGTCACGGCTGTCGCGAGCTCGAGCTGCGAGTCTTCGCGGTCGGTGCTCAACGCGGAAATCTCAGCCGTCTGAGCGGGGCGAACGGTCTAGCGTACTTGGCCTGCGACGCCAAACAGCACCCGCTGCGCGGCCTGGTCTGGTCTAGGCGCTATCGAGTCGACTTCGCGGTGCTAGAGGAACCGACAGGCACCTATTGTCGCGAGGCGCAGACGTTGGTCTTTGTGATGGGAAACGACACTCAAGTCCCCGGAGGTAGGACTAATTCCAGTGAGTGAATCTACTGAGTGTGCGCGGCAGGAAGCGAACAAACTAATTTTATTTGGCCCCGGTTGTCCATTATCTAATTATCAACAACCACTAGGCCAGTGGTCAGAGCGTCGGACTTATGACTGAAAGGTCGGGGGTTCGATTTTCGACCCACTCAGAACAATTTGTGTCCTTGAGCAAGGCACTTAACTCTGCGTTTGCTTCAGTTCACCCACCTGTGAAATGGGTGCCAGCATTAGCTGGGGTAATTGAGGGTGTGTGTCGCGACCCCCCAGTCCTTGGACTGAACAGCCGTACACAGCCTTTAGATGCGCCGCGCAATAGCTGCGGCTGAGCTCTCGTTTGCACATCTGCCAATAGGGCAATTGTACGAGTAATTAATTATTCTTTTTAATTATTATCAACAAGTATTTATGAATTACATCTCCAAGTTTTTATCATCACTGGAGCGCCAAGGATTAACGCCAAGTTTACCAAAAATTCATCTCAAATAGTTCTCAAACAACAACATATTTTATTCTCTTGTTGTTGAATTTATTTAAAAACTTCGTGTACCCATCGCATGGTGTAATGGTAAGCTGAGAAGAGTCGTAAAAAATGGAAGGCAATGCCTTCAGCCCATTGCAACTTTCTGCAGCGCCATATGCACCGTTTCCAATGCCTGCGCACTGCCACTGTCCGTAAACTATTTCAAACAGCAGCTTTTATCCTGACTATATAGCCTGACCGGGCTCTCTTTATTGTTGTTTTACAACGGGCTCCTAAATTTGGCTGGTGAACATCAGGAGCACTTCCACTGGCGATGGCTAACCCCTGTTGCTTAAAAAAAGATCGACAGAGATTCCCCCGTTGCAGCCGCCCCCCCCTCCTCTAGCTCTAACTTTATACGCTTGGCAAAGCTACTCAGCATTCGTGCGCTATGGGATGTAAATCCTGTCCCCTCAGTTGGCCTAATCTCTCAGTCGACTGAAACGTTGAAGAAATCTGAGCCGCGCTCCTCCCTCTCTCATAGCTGGCTTACTTTATTAACCATCCTCCCCCTTCAGCTTTGTCTATCTATCAGTCGAGCTGTAGGAATAATAATAGCTTTCGCATAAATTGCTGCCAGTGCCCTGTGGCTGTATAAAAAATTTCGGAAGCGGTCGGATGAGATGAGACTGCGACCATTAAATGCTCCTAAATTTACCTGGGATTTAATGCACCTTGGGCAAACAGGTTTAGCTGATTGCGCTCGCAAAGACTCGGCGAGCCTCGTTAATCTGAGTATCTCAGTTTGCTACAGCGTATTTGTACCAGTAGATCTGTTGGTGCACGAGGATAAGAGCCTCGCGCTTATCTATTTGATGCTCATAAAATAAGCAAATTGCTTTTCCTGCGTTATATTTGTAATATCAATTAATCTGCAATTGAGTTTACTGCGCCGCTGGCTCTATGCCTGAGTGCAGTTTTCTATGCTCAATGATTAGTACATTTAAAGGTTATATCTAGGGCTGTTCGTTGGGATGGTGATTAGTGATAGTTTGCGTGTAATTTTTTACTACCACATTTAAGAGCAACATTCAATGATTCAGTGAAGTGTTGGAAAGCTTCTCTAGGTCAGTTCGTTGCTGCGGCACGGCTCTTCAAGTGACGAGGACCAAGAAAATGAATTGCGATTTCACCTTTAGGCGATCACCTTCGCCCACTTCGGCTCAGGGAATTGGACAGCTCCATGCCTTCTCGATAGGTAGTCAGATCGAAATCAGTCAGTATCAGAATCCCAACGAACAGCCCTTATAACTATGGTTGTAATTTACATTGGGTTTAACTAGAAAGTTTCTAAATTGATACAATGATTCCTTAGGCTCGTCGGTTTTGCTCTCGATGCCCCGCTGGACCATAACCGACGCGATGATTTTCCTGCTAGTGCTGACTGGCTGGGCCGCCGCTATCGCTCTATTCCTGCACAAGCTCGGCAATCTGCAGATATCTCGCAGCACCTGCGACTCTGTGAGACACTTGAAACCGAAAAACATCGACAAAGTGAAGGTGTGCAAAGAGCCTAGCGACACGGTCATCTATCGGGAGTACGCTCGCGGATCCCGGATGTCCGTCTGCCTTGAGGAGAGACAGGTATACACATTCATCTACGTTAATGAACCAAGAAGTGGCGTAGTCAATAAAAATGGAACCAAACTGGAAAGTCTGAAAACGCACTTGTAAAGCACTAAATTTCCAAATCTTTCTATACAATCTGCTTTAGTTGTAAAATTACAAGGAGAGTCAACGCGACCCCCATTTAAGGGCAAAAAGCCTCTGTAATTAAAGCTCTTGCCTTTTTCCTTACTGAGCAGGTCCTTGTAGAAACATGTTCAGCGGCTAAAGCAAGACGCTACCCTCGCAATCTTGAAAATATTTCTGGAAGCTGATTTTTGAGATGCATCTTTTTGTCTCTTGCAATTTGAAAGCTCCGAAGGTGATCGTTACGAAGACTGCAAACCTTCTACCTATATAATGCATTTTGCCAGGGGCCTATTTCATAAAGCACTTGTCATACAAGTGACAAGTGACAAGTGACAATTCCGCAAAATAATGCGTTTCATAAAAACAGCTACAACTTGACAAATCGACAAGTAACAAGTGACAAGTGACAATTCCGCAAAATAATGCGTTTCATAAAAACAGCTACAACTTGACAAATCGACAAGTGACAAGTGACAAGTGACAATTCCGCAAAATAATTCGTTTCATAAAAACAGCTACAACTTGACTGTAGCTCGACAGTCTCGACCTAGCTCGACAGACAGGTAAATCGACAAGTTCCAAGTGACAAGTGACAAGCAACATTTGACAAATTACAAGCGCTTCTTCGGGGTGACGTCCATAGACATGCACTGTGCTTAGGATGCTTCTGTGTCTTGTGTTTTCGACAAGTCGCTGTGACACTTGTAGCTTTATTAAAGCTGTGTATTCAAGCCCGAGAAGAACCGTCTTTACGCTCGTAAAGCAAGTCTGTCTAAAACACAGATCCTAAAATTGTGGTTTGTGGTCTAAAGCAGGGAAGCCTCCATGGTCGCTGCGCTCCCCAGGAAGGGACACTCACCCGCCCCACCCCACTCCGCTATACTTGTATGCTGCCTAAACTAGTGTCCCTTCCTGGGAGCGCAGCGACCATAGAGGCTTCCCTGTCTAAAGGCTGGATCGATTTCATATGGTGTCTCAACCGGGGGGGTTTCACAAGGTCGAAATTTCACAACATCGAAAACTCGAAAAGCAGCCACTTTCATAAGGTAGAAATTTCACAACATCGAACGAAAACTTTAGCAAGAGACTTCATAAGGTCGAAATTTCACAAGATCGAAATTTCACAACATCGAAAACTTTAGCAAGAGACTTCATAAGGTCGAAATTTCACAAGGTCGAAAACTCAAATAGCAGCCACTTTCATAAGATCGAAATCTTACAATGTAAAAACTGAGAATTTAGCAGCTTCAAGTATGAAAATATCAAAATTTTACAATGTAGAAAACTAAAGTCTTTATTGTGTGTCAATGTTTATATTATTATTTTTTGTTTTAATAATTAATAGCTTTGGTTCAGAGAAGTTTTTAATCACCTCTTCTTTAAGTAGTTCAACGTCAAGGAGTGCTGAGTGCTCTGCTAAGTGTCTTATGACTACTGGGACGATGGGTTAGTTTACATAAGCTGTAAGTTTAGCTATATAGTTGGGAAGCATTTTGGAATTTGAGCAGTAAAAAGCACCTAAAATTTGGTATCAGAAGTAGGATAAATTTAGGGGAAAAGAGAAAAACTTTGAAAAGAGAAAAAAGCCCTTTGGCAATGACTGGTTAGGATAAATTAGACTAAGTGACAAACAGAAAAACACCTACAACATATATAGGCCTACTAAACAACAATAGAATATAGAAAAGCCTCGAAGGCTTACAACTATTAAGTCTTCTGCTAAAGTTTTCGATGTTGTGAAATTTCGACCTTATGAAGTCTTCTGCTAGAGTTTTCGATGTTGTGAAATTTCGACCTTATGAAGTCCTTTGCTAAAGCTTTCGATGTTGTGAAATTTCGACCTTGTGAAGTTTCGACCTTGTGAAAGTGGCTGCTATTTGAGTTTTCGATGTTATGAAATTTCGACCTTGTGAAATTTCGACCTTGTGAAAGAAGGTGCTTTCGATGTTGTGAAATTTCGAGTTTGTGAAACCCCCCCCCCCCGAAATTTCAACCTTATGAAGTCTTCTGCTAGAGTTTTCGATGTTGTGAAATTTCGACCTTATGTAGTCTTTTGCTAAAGTTTTCGATGTTGTGAAATTTCGACCTTATGAAGTCTTTTGCTAAAGTTTTCGATGTTGTGAAATTTCGACCTTCTGAAATTTCTACCTTATGAAAGTGGCTGCTTTTCGAGTTTTCGATGTTGTGAAATTTCGACCTTATGAAGTCTTCTGCTAGAGTTTTCGATGTTGTGAAATTTCGACCTTATGAAGTCTTCTGCTAGAGTTTTCGATGTTGTGAAATTTCGACCTTATGAAGTCTTTTGCTAAAGTTTTCGATGTTGTGAAATTTCGACCTTATGAAGTCTTTTGCTAAAGTTTTCGATGTTGTGAAATTTCGACCTTATGAAGTCTCTTGCTAAAGTTTTCAATGTTGTGAAATTTCGACCTTATGAAGTCTCTTGCTAAAGTTTTCGATGTTGTGAAATTTCGACCTTCTGAAATTTCTACCTTATGAAAGTGGCTGCTTTTCGAGTTTTCGATGTTGTGAAATTTCGACCTTATGAAGTCTTCTGCTAGAGTTTTCGATGTTGTGAAATTTCGACCTTGTGAAATTTCGACCTTGTGAAAGCACCCCTCTCAACCATAGGCATAAAGCTGAGTTATTTTCAACACGAGTATGGACCCATGTTTTTGAAACCAAAATCGTTGACACTTGACACTTGTCACTTGTCATTTGTCGACTTGTCACTTATCACTTTTAGCTTTTTTATGAAATCGGCCCCAGCCAAAAACAGCCCTAAGGGAACTTCTCGTGTGTAGAATCTTTCTTCTAGCTCGTAGTTTGATGGTTCATTGTTCCCATTCCGCCGACTTTCCTGAGCAGTACCAGTAATGCCTCTCGCCGGTTGTGTGACAATGTCGCTTAAAGTGCGCTGGGATGCACACAGTCCCTCTGCTGTTTTCAACTACTTTTGTCGCTACCCGAGGAAGAATCTGACAAGTTTTTATAACAATTAGAGAATCGGAAGTATCTAGACGCCAAAAATTCAAGAAGTCCTTTGGTCAGTTAGCAAATGACATGAGAGAATCTTCCACCAACAACTTGCAGGCAAGAATCGCGCATCTTCAGCGCCTGTACGCCGAGGAACTGGAACGCGAACTGGAAGCCATCGAGGAGCAGGGCGGCAGCGCGGAGCTGTGTGGCCTCCGCCCGATGCGGCCAAAACCGCCGAAGCCATTCCACCGGCACCACACGCTGGAGGCCATCAGCCCGCAACGGTTGCCAACCTACGCTGTTGTTGCCGAGGGCGGCATCAATCTGCAGCAGCTGCCGCAGCTGCCGCAACCTCCAATAAAGACGCCGCTTGGACAGACGTTCAGCGCTTCTGCAGTCGACGGCGTTCCGCGCAGTCAAGGAGGATCAACGATCAACGTCGGTCCCACGGCTAGGCGAGTTGTGGCCGTGAAGACTCTGCAGCAACAGGCGCGTCGTACTGCAGTGCAGGTGTCGGCCGATGGAACAACTCAACCGCTGCTGACCAGGCAGCTCAGTGAGTCGGCGTTCTCTCGCTCGGTCGCCTCCTCGACACTGCCGGCTCGCATGGCGAGCGACTGTCGCAGCGGATCCGACGCTGTCATCAGCTACGTTTAATCAGCTTACTCATGCTTTGATTCTTCTACCAGTTTGGAACCACTGGAATTGCTTATCTTTTTTGCATAAGTCAAACTACGCGCCATCTTACATTATTTTATTAGTAGGTTTTAATCCATTTTTAGACCATTGAGGAGAGGTTGTAGCCTAGAGGTTTGAGCGTCGAACTTGCGACTGAAAGGTCGGGGGTTCGATTCTCGATTCACTCTGAATAATTTGTGTCCTTGAGCAAGACACTTAACTCTGCATTGCTTCAGTTCACCCAGTTGTAAAATGGGTGCCAGCATTAGCTGGGGTAATTGAGGTAATTGAGGGTGTGTGTGGCGACCCCCCAGTCCTTGGACTGAACAGCCGTACGCAGCCTTCAGGTACGTCCTGCAATAGCTGCGGCTGAGCTGTCGGTTGCATATCGGCCTATTAGGACAGGTGTAATCAATTATTTTATTATTTGTTTTATTTTAGACCATGAAATAGTGCGAGTTTTTTCACCCGAGACCGGTTCTACGTTGCGATTTTAAAATCGCAAGCATAAAAATACTTCTAATCTTTCCAAGCATGTGCTACCCTAGAACAATAGCAGAATACTAAAAAAGGTCGGGGTTTCCAGGCTGAAACTGCGTTTGCAATCATTTGAGCTCGTACAGTCAAATTACGAGCTCGTACGGTTAAAAATACAAATTTCACGGTCTGTGCGTACTTTTTTTGCAACTCGATGCTCATCCTGTGAACTCAATATTGTTTTTTTCTCATTACAACTTGTGCATGCAAGAACATCGGTCAAATACACGGGTAGCATTTTAGGGAAATTTGAATGATTACAGCAGAAATTATTCGGCACTAGTTGCCATTTAAAGTACGTTATTTTAAGCTACTTTGTCAAGTAGCATATAGTGTATAATGTCCAATGTCTAATGTCGATTGTCACTTGTCCTACACATCATCTAGGCGGCTAGGCAGCGCCCCCAACCTAAAGGACAGTGCTCCCCTCCTAAGGACAGCGTCCTCCCTCCAAAGGACAGCGTCCCCCCTTCAAAGGACAGCGCTCCCCTCCTAAGGACAGCGCACCCCCTGCAAAGGACAGCGTCCCCCCTGCAAAGGACAGCGCTCCCCTCCTAAGGACAGCGTCCTCCCCCTAAGGACAGCGCACCCCCTGCAAAGGACAGCGTCCCCCCTGCAAAGGACAGCGCTCCCCTCCTAAGGACAGCGTCCTCCCCCCTAAGGACAGCGCACCCCCTGCAAAGGACAGCGTCCCCCCTGCAAAGGACAGCGCTCCCCTCCTAAGGACAGCGCACCCCCCCTCCTAAGGACAGTGCGCCCTAAGGATAGCGCCCCCCTGAAGACAGCGCCCCTAAGGACAACGCCCCCCCCCCAAATGGACAGCGCCCAACCCCTTTCTTTGTCCCCTCCGAAGCAGAGAAAGCCACTCCTAAAATCATGCCTCATATTGGATACATTT
Source organism: Macrostomum lignano (assembly GCA_002269645.1). Taxonomy (NCBI): domain Eukaryota; kingdom Metazoa; phylum Platyhelminthes; family Macrostomidae; genus Macrostomum; species Macrostomum lignano. The sequence goes on along the minus strand of NIVC01004138.1, from coordinate 23,576 downwards.
TCAAATGTTGAGACAACTAAATAATACTCTTGCATTCGGGTCCAAGATTGTTGCCTTGAAAATATCACTCGATGTGCCAAGACCAGTGAAGATCGATACTTCTCATGGTTAATTCTGTTTCAGTCGCTGCTCGACAAGGATGATGTGAGTCAAATAATAGTTCATCTGGAAAACCCAGCTGTCGCGACTGGCTTTGTAAACTATTTTAAGGATCACGAATTGCCCGGAGGCGACTTGGCGTCTGATAAAGTTGCGTTTCTGACTTTTGATTGGTTGGTTGGCTTTAGGGACTTTCTTCCGCATTGCCTGAGACAGAATCTTTTTGGCCAGGGCGTGACAAAACGCGATTCTGTGCGACTGCGCCGCGATTTAAATTCCGTTGGATGCATCCAACTGACTAGCAAGCACCTAGAACCCGTTGTTTCAAACATGTACAGCAAGACCTACGCCTTGCCAATAAAGGACGAGTTCAAGCAGTTTCTGACCGATAAGATTGTCAATAGTTCGCCCAGAGCTTGCAAAACATTATCTGCAGACGATAAAATAATCGAATTTGAAGTTGCTTGGGAAAAATGGGATAGCTCAGACTTTAAACAGCAGCTTCGGCTAGCTGCTGAAGAATTCGGTAGACTCGAAGATGAAATTCGTACGTCAAAGCAGTTAGATCATTTGGTAGGACGCTTGTCATAGCGCTTAAAGCCAGTCAGCAGTACGGGCTTATTGCTCCGCTTAATAGCTCAAGAGTTCGGACCTGCTTCGACTTTGTTTCGCTATTGTCTTTTTTTATTAGAGGCAGGGGGGTTGTGTGCACTTTAAGCGACATAGACACACAACCGGCGAGAGGCATTACATTACTGCCCATTCCGCCGACTCCCCTGAGCAGGCATACAAGCGCGCGGATACGTACGCAGGCACACACTCACACAGGAGTGTACAGCAGCCCTAACTTTATATTATCGTTAGGCATGTACACTTCACTGCGCCTTGGGGGGTTGGCTCTCAAGGCCGTTAATTGCACGAGCAGAGCCAAGCCGAGATTCCAATTTAGCCCCAAATTAATGTGACTGCACTTGGAATCGAGCCTGGGTCGCTGGCACACGAGAGCAGCTGCGCTACCGCTGGGCTACGGCCCCCCTCTTCTCTATTGTCTACTCAAGTTACTGTCGTTGCAAGCGACAGAACGAACCGCGTCATCCTACTACCTCTGATGTTCCTGTCACCTCCGTACTATCACGCCTCTTTGCCAGATTACTGGGATTTTGCCGCTGTAGTACAGGAAATTGCAAGGCAGCTTGGTGATTTTTTTAACGGGAATTTCTGTCAAAATCTGTCAGTGGATGAAAGTTTTCAACTAATAACCAGTGGGCGAATGTACACGGAGGCTGACCTAATTAGTACACGGGTTGAAGTAAGCAAAGGTTCTAAACATTCTAAGCAAAGAATCAGCTGCGGCAGTTCCATATTTGGATAGATTTAATGTCGATTCCAAAATGGCGTTCTTCATACGGACTGCTCAACAATAGTGCTCAAAGTCTTTAGACACCTATTCGAAGGCTAGAAGAGTAATACTCGTCCATTCGATGATGCATCAAAGTGGTGAATTTTCCAAGACATTCAATTGTAGGATTTAATGATTATATGAAAGAACGTGACTAGATCTAAATATTTTTTGCACCTGAGATAATGCCAAAAATTATAAACGGAATTTGAATTGCTGTTTCAGTGGCCAAAGTGGCGACTTACAAAAAGTGAAATAAATTTCTTCGAGCACTTTAAAATCAAATTAAATTTGCGATTAATATCGCTAAATTTAATAAAAATCAATCAAGACATTATCGATTACTTATCAGTGTTTGACTCTATTGATTAACACCCTTAAAATAGCGACTTGTTACAGAATTTAGCTCGTATAAGAAAAAGAATGTATTATGTTAGTTAATAACCCCTTGAAAAACAAAACAAAAACAGATGTACGCACTGATAATCTTAGTAAATAGTAATTTGTGAAACTTCAAAGCAGAAGCGACGCGGTTATAACATTTTTCTTCAAGTACATTGCATTCTGCATTCGACTTTTTTATGACCATAGCAATTAGAACCTGGATTGCCGCGCGCAGGGCGAGAGCCGAGCCAACCGAGGTCAAAGTAAAACGAGAATAAAGTCCGAGCCAGTGAATCTTGGTTGGCTCCCTCCAGCGCAGGAAAATTGGATTGGACAGTTGCCGCAGCGACGAGGAAATACAAAAGCACCGGCACCGACCTTCAATTCCGTTGCTGACCTCCGACAGGCAAAATGGGAATTTATGACGAATGAATGCCCAAGCCAGGTCCTAAGGGAGCCTACGGGAGCTAATTAGGCCAATATGTGGTGGAACAACGCGTTGGAAGATACGACATGGAGTTCTAAATCTAGAGAGTGTTTCACCAGAGACGAAAGTAATTCGCAGGAACGAAGAGTCACTCCAAATGTAAGTTCGACTTGCGCTCCATGAAAGCAAGTGTCCACTGGTTGCGCTGGGTTGAATTTTGTTAGAATCCGTGACGGCGAATATTTGTATCCAGTTTCATTTCAACATTGCTTCCTTTCTTCCCTCCCCCTCTGACCCTTTCATGCCTTCCCCTCAGTTTCTATTGGACCGTTCGTTCGACTAACTTCGCTTCTATACCTGTGAAAACAAAACCGTAAAAAGCAGAGCGAACAAGTGGAAAAATATCCTTTCGGCTTAGAATTCACCTGCGCGTCTTCTCTTCTCTCGAGATCTTCTCTCGATTTCGCACCCCCAGGGTGGGGCAAAAATCCTGTCTTCGAGTTTTTTTGTTTGAAGTCTCCGTTTCGACCAGGGGATTGCAACTTACTCACTGGATATTCGCGACGACAATTACGAGCTATACGATTTTTTCGAGTTTACTTCGAAGGTAAGAAAACTTTGATGGTTATTCAGGGGAGTCAGGAGAGCCACAGTGAGGTTGTCAGAGAGCCACAGTGAGGGTGTCAGAGAGAGCCACAGTGAGGGTGTCAGAGAGAGCCACAGTGTCAAAGAGAGCCACAGTGTCAAAGAGAGCCACAGTGTCAAAGAGAGCCACAGTGTCAAAGACAGCCACAGTGAGGGTGTCAGAGAGAGCCACAGTGTCAAAGAGAGCCACAGTGTCAAAGAGAGCCACAGTGTCAAAGACAGCCACAGTGAGGGTGTCAGAGAGAGCCACAGTGTCAAAGAGAGCCACAGTGTCAAAGAGAGCCACAGTGTCAAAGACAGCCACAGTGAGGGTGTCAGAGAGAGCCACAGTGTCAAAGAGAGCCACAGTGTCAAAGAGAGCCACAGTGTCACAGAGAGCCACAGTGTCAAAGAGAGCCACAGTGAGGGTGTCAGAGAGAGCCACAGTGTCAAAGAGAGCCACAGTGTCAAAGAGAGCCACAGTGTCAAAGAGAGCCACAGTGTCAAAGAGAGCCACAGTGTCAAAGAGAGCCACAGTGTCAAAGAGAGCCACAGTGTCAAAGACAGCCACAGTGAGGGTGTCAGAGAGAGCCACAGTGTCAAAGAGAGCCACAGTGTCAAAGAGAGCCACAGTGTCAAAGACAGCCACAGTGAGGGTGTCAGAGAGAGCCACAGTGTCAAAGAGAGCCAGTGTCAAAGAGAGCCACAGTGTCAAAGACAGCCACAGTGAGGGTGTCAGAGAGAGCCACAGTGTCAAAGAGAGCCACAGTGTCAAAGAGAGCCACAGTGTCACAGAGAGCCACAGTGTCAAAGAGAGCCACAGTGAGGGTGTCAGAGAGAGCCACAGTGTCAAAGAGAGCCACAGTGTCAAAGAGAGCCACAGTGTCAAAGAGAGCCACAGTGTCACAGAGAGCCACTGAGAGCCACATTGTAGGTGTCAGAGAGAGTGTGGGCGTTGGGGAAGCCAAATTGAAGTGCCACTATAAAATCCCACTAATCTCTTGTGCAGGTAGACAGCAAACTGATTCACCACTACCTAGCTATACGTGTAGACAACCCACGCGTTTGATGGGGATTTCAGACCAACAAGTACTAATCAGTTCCGCATACCCCGCTCCCTCCTCAGTGTCTGAATACATACTTATATAGAAAACAATTTTCTCCCTAATATAGCGTTCCCTGGCGATCACTCGCACACAATCTTAGTGCGCACTTGTACGCCTTCGGGTGGCGGACCATGCAGTCTGCACTCTGTACTAACTAGCTCGTGCATGTAGCCCTCGTAGATGGATAGAACCCTGGTTGTTGATGTTGTTGTTGGCTGTGGAGTGCCACAGCTAGAGAGTGGCTATAGATCCCAATGAGGAAATGCACCTGTTTAACTCCGATTTTGAGAAAACTCCATTTTTATTCAAACAAGTGGAACATCAATTCAGACACTGATGCAGACGTGAGGATTTTGTCTTAAAAGTAGGAGTACGGAGCCATTTTTCCGCCCGTCGAGATACCAAGAGGGGGGACAATTTGTCTTGCTGCGCCGGAACGGAGCAACGCAGGCACACGAAATTCCAGAACACGGACAGACTTTTTGTTGCGCACCTTCTCAAGCAAGAATCAAGTCGCCCACCCATTCGGACCGTCGAGATATTCGACGATTCTGCCAGAAGGTAGGATTTTTCCCATAAGCGCTAGTGTATTCAGCACACCCTTGTGAGCTAATCAGCACTGCGCCTCAGTGCAGACTTGACAAGCCTCCAAATTTCATCTACACGTCGACCACATGTGTCTGCATGCATCAGCTCTGACTTCGTTGGTCACTGGACCTTCAACAGGTGGCACCATGTGGCTATGAACACATTGATGCAAATTTCTCAAGTTTCGCTGATCAAGCCTCGATAGCGAACAAACCTCAACTGCTGGACATCCTCAGCTAGTCTCTCAAGCATTCCGTCAAGCTTTTTTCGATTTTCACCATCTTTAGCCTCCTCGCCTTCCTCTTCAAGCGGTTCGTCTTACACTTCTTCCTCTGTTGTCTTCCCTCCCTCCCATCAGCCATTATGTTTGATTTGAAAGGGTCAGTCTCGTTCGGACTTCTTTTGTGTATGAAAGGTCCAGCACAGGTCCTTTTAGCACAGGATTATACTTTGTATGAATAGTTCAATTGGTTAGGAACATGCAGGTTTGTCCATAGACACTTTGGCTCTGACTGAATTGAGAAGGTTCTGTTTAATATAATCTGTCTCGGGCTGCCTATAAGCTGCACCATCTCCTTTGCAAACCCGCGATCCCCTCAGATTAATTTTCAAGGACCACTCCAAGGACCACTAACTGCTGTATAACAGGACGGCTCAAAGATCGTGTAATCTTTTGGAGGCCTCCACCCTGATTGTCATACCTACACCCCATTTCTATGTTCGCGGCCTCGTTGGAAAGGAAATCGCTCGCTGGACCCTTGAGAAAAGACAGAACTCAGTTCTTTTGTTGAGTTGATGTCGATACGCAGCTCCTTGGACCATTCCTTCTTTCTTTACTATTAAAAATTTACTTTGTTCGAACGTTTCTACCATTCTGGTCGGAACTGTTGACTTAAAAAATAATTCCTCACTTCAAAGCTGCGTTAGCATTTAACTACTTACAGTAGTCTAAACGTAGTTTCAAAACGCTGTATAACTTTAGATCTAGACAGACAGACAGACAGATAGATAGATAGATAGATAGATAGATAGATAGATAGATAGATAGATAGATAGATAGATAGATAGATAGATAGATAGATAGATAGATAGATAGATAGATAGATAGATAGATAGATAGATAGATAGATAGATAGATAGATAGATAGATAGATAGATAGATAGATAGATAGATAGATAGATAGATAGATAGATAGATAGATAGATAGATAGATAGATAGATAGATAGATAGATAGATAGATAGATAGATAGATAGATAGATAGATAGATAGATAGATAGATAGATAGATAGATAGATAGACAGATAGATAGATAGATAGATAGATAGATAGATAGATAGATAGATAGATAGGTAGATAGCAGCAAGGAAAAGGCCCCGTCAGAGACAAAGTTAACCATAAAACCAGTTTTCAGCGTTGAAATTCATGCGTAGAAGCAATAAAACTCTAAGGCCCGAAAGCCCATGATGAACTGTGGGGTCGAGTTTGCCCTCAGCTTCAGATTTCAAGGCAAGACAAGCTCTCTCGGAGCGTGAACCCCGGAATCAGAAACTGCGCTGTACAGCTGACGCGGCGTGAGCATGGACTGCTGACAATAGCGATCTGGATTGGAAATTAAATGCTGATCGAAAGAATTTAGCCTGCCGGTTTTAGAATTCTTCGATGTGGAAAATAATTCAGAACTCCAGATTCTTCATCCGGAAATCCATGCTTTGTCTTTCATTTGAGCCCTGTCTCAAATCCAGCGTATAGTAATAAAATTGCAAACTGACTTTGCTATCATGGATAACTTATGAGCAATAATCTGAGTTCAGAACGCAGAAAGATATGATAGAATAGATAAGGTTCCAGATGTAAAAAAAATTTTATAGATAAGGAGGTATCGTCTTGTACAGGGTTGATAGGCTAAGATAATAGAACTGCTGTCTATAAAGCGCTTTAGGGGGCAGCCAATTTAAAAAAACAGTCTGAGTTAAGTCTCAGGGCGACGTGAGGGAATTGAAAATCTCAGGTAGGAATTTAATCTCAGGACGACTTTGTGTACAAGTCTCAGAGAGGGCACACTGACAAGTCTCAGAGAGGGCACACTGACAAATCTCAGGGAGAACACACTGACAAATCTCAGGGAGGGCACACTGACAAATCTCAGGGAGGGCACACTGACAAATCTCAGGGAGGGCACACTGACAAATCTCAGGGAGGGCACACTGACAAATCTCAGGGAGGGCACACTGACAAATCTCAGGGAGGGCACACTGACAATTCTCAGGGAGGGCACACTGACAAATCTCAGGGAGGGCACACTGACAAATCTCAGGGAGGGCACACTGACAAATCTCAGGGAGGGCACACTGACAAATCTCAGGGAGGGCACACTGACAAATCTCAGGGAGGGCACACTGACAAATCTCAGAGAGGGCACACTGACAAATCTCAGAGAGGGCACACTGACAATTCTCAGGGAGGGCACACTGACAAATCTCAGGGAGAACACACTGACAATTCTCAGGGAAGGCACATCTCTAGCTAAGAGCTTAAACTAACAAAGCATTTAGGATTCGCACATACGCCTTGAACTGGCCATAATCCATATTTTGAGTCTGAGAACAGGGGCCTAAAACTAACTACTCAACCGCTTAGATTCGTTCGCTTTCAAAATAATTAATCCCAATTTTGCATATTAGAATTTTATTGCGAGTGCAGGCTCGAATTTACGATGCTATCTTTCTGTTTCGAAGCTGCCTTCCTCTTCTCTAAGCCGAAGGGTTTGTTGGAGCCGGAAACGAATCAAGTGTTAATTCGTCTTGAGGGAACTGCCTTGCCGCCCCCCCTCCCCCAACTGCACGAAAGCATTAATCCTGTGTCAGCCAAAGTTTTATTGGTTTTGCCGCCAACCCGTCACCCTCAGCAATGTGCCCGGCTGACTCAGTGCTGCACCATGAAGTTTAACACGAGACTAATTGATAAAGGACCTCAGCTTTTATTATGCTCGTAATAAAACTTTCTTTAGATGCTTTGGGTCGCAGATAAGAGTCATAGGGTCATACACAGTATGACACAGTCAGACTGGTGTCACTGTGTCAGACTGGTGTCACTGTGTCATACTGGTGTCACTCAGACTGGTGTCACTGTGTCAGTCTGGTGTCACTGTGTCAGTCTGGTGTCTTGACTTACTTGACTTAGCTGCAGGGGGCGTCCGGCGGATGCAGCGAGGAGGCGGAGGAGACCGCCCATTCCGCTAGCCCCTGGCGACCAACGACTTCCGTTGAAGTGGTGTCGCTCAGGGGGACCCGTCGGTCTCGCCTGCAGCGCGGTCCTCCTCACCGACGGTGGGGAAGAAATCAGCTCGTCCGGTGTCCCTGAGGTACCGGGCGAGCAGCGGGATGCTCTCGGGCCTGCAAACGTCGGAGAGAACCGGGTTTGGCCCGAGGTGAGTAAGCCTGGCCCTGGTGAAAACCGGGCAGTGGCAGATAAAATGCTCGGCGTTTTCACTGCCTGAGCGGCAGAAGGGGCACCGCTCCTCGGGTACTTGGCCCTGAAGGAAGCGGTGGCGAGAGAAGCAGCCATGCCCGGAGAGGGCCATGCTAACTGCTCTGAGGTCTCTGCGGTTGAGCCTGAGGAGGGCTCTACGCAGGAGAGGAGAGGGACAGGGGACGGCAGCACGGGATTGCCTACAATTCCGGGTGTCGTGCCACCTGCGGAGATGCTCGGAGTCAGCCCAGCGCTTAACGCGGGAATTGATCACCGAGGCGGGGATGGGGGCACCCGGGCCCGGCCCCAATAGCGCGCCGGCGGAGCCAGCCTTGGCCAGCAGGTCAGCGCGCTCGTTGCCGAGGAAGCCGGCGTGGCCCGGGATCCATCTGAGCTCCACCTGGTTGCCTAGCGCAAGCCCGTTGAGCTGGGTGTTGCAGTCCAGGACGGACCTGGAGCTGGCGGTGCTGCGGCAGAGGGCCCGAAGGGCTGCTTGGCTGTCAGAGTGAAAAATAAATTTCCGGCCGCTAAGCTGCCTTCGGCGCAGCTCTGCCGCGCAGGAGCTGATGGCAAGCACCTCGCTCTGAAAAACACTGGAGTTGAGCCCAGTGTGCTGGGAGTAGTTCCACACCACTTCTCCCTTGAAGAAGACGCAAGCTCCGAAGCCTGAAAGACCATGCCTCATAGAGCCGTCAGTGTAACAGTGGACTTCAGAGTCGCTCCAGCTGTCACTCGCCTCGTGTCGAGGCTGAATGGTGACCTTATACCTTTGGCTCAGGAGAAGGGTGGCTGGGATCGAGTCCGTGAGGATGTTGAGCCCGCCACACTCCTCGAGAGCCTTGAGGCAGAGGTCAGAGTGCGGGATAAGCGACCGCTTCTTAAAGGCCCGCACTTTCTTGAAGGCCACCCCAGCATCCAGAAGACGCCGGGTGCTCTTCGCCGCCTCTCCTTTGATATAAATATCCAAAGGAGGGGCACAGAGGAAGGCATTCATGCCTTCAAAAGGAGTAGAGGGTGGAGCGCCCATAGTCATGCGGCAGGCTCTGCCCTGGATTTTGTAGAGAGCGTCGAGGTTGCTCTTGACGCTCAGGCCGCTAGCCCACACGAGGCTGGCGTAACTGATCGAGGGGCGGATGATGGCAGTGTAAATCCACCACAGCTTCCTGGGGGTGAGCCCCCAGGTGGTGCCCACGGCGCGCCTGATCTGAGCCAGTACAGCCAGGGCTTTTTTGGCTTTAGTTTGAATGTGCGGAGTCCAGTTAAGCCTGTGGTCCAGAGTGAGGCCCAGGCAGCGGACCTGCTTCTCCATGGAAATATTCTTTCCATAGAGGGTGAGGGGCTTAATGGTCCAGAGCAGTTTGTTGGTAAACATGACTGCTGTGGTTTTCGACTCTGAGAGTCTAAGGCCACATTGGTCTGCCCAACGCTCCGCTCGTCCCAGAAAGCCCTGCAGAAGGTCTCTGATGGTATCAACCGAGGGGCCCGCGCATATCGCGGTCACATCATCGGCATAGCCCACCTTGAGAATGGGGTCGTGGAGATCACTGCAAAGCAACTCATCCATGACCATGTTCCAGAGAACGGGGGTGAGAACGCCGCCCTGGGGGCCCCCTTTCAGGACAGGCACCGAAAGAGAGCTGCCGCTCAGGTGGGCCACAACAGTGCGGTTTCGGATCATGAACATGATCCACCGGACAAGGTGAGGGTGCGTGGCCCTGGATTCCAGGGCTCTGCAAAAGGCCTCGAAGATGACGTTGTCGAAGGCCCCCTCAATGTCCAGGAAAAGCGAGAGGGCAAAGCCGCTGCCAAGAACGGCCCTCTCCAGGAAGTCAACAATGACATGGAGAGCACTCTCGGTTGACCTGCCCGCGCGGAAGGCGTGCTGGTTCTGCGAGAGTGGGAAGCGCTTCAGCTCGACCGAAAGTAGGCGCCAAAGCACCAGTCTCTCGAGGAGCTTGAGGCAGAAAGAAGTGAGGCTGATAGGCCTGAAGGCCTTCACCGATTGGTAGTCGCTCTTTCCAGGCTTGGGGATAAAGACCACCCGGGCCTCTCTCCATGCAACTGGTACATAGCCCAGCTCCACACAAGCTCGAAGGAGACGACAGAGCAGGTCCAGGAAGCGGTGGTTTTTCACCGCCTCGTGCAAGAACGCTGGGTAGATGCCGTCGGGCCCAGGCGCCTTGAACGGGTTAAAGGACCTTGCCGCTCTAATAATGCGGTCTTTGGTGATCATAGACTTTGCTAGGCCTTGCCCTCCCACTGTGTGGTCGGGCGGGCCCTGCTGAGTCGGAGATTTAGGGAAAAAACTGTTGAGCATGAGCTCTAGAGTCTCTTCCGAACTCTCTGTGACCGAGCCGTCAGGTCTCTTCACAACAGAGAGTTTAGAAAAACGGTCATTAGTGAGTGCCTTAACCACGCGGGCTACGGGGCGAGAGCCCTCAAGCCCTTCGCAATATTGGCGCCACTTGGCCGTCTTGGCCCTTCTGACTTGGCCCTTAAACTCGTGGATCGCACGGGTATAGGCCTCTCTGTCAGATGGGTCTTTGGTTTTGAGCGCTCGCCTTTGGAGGGTCCTGGCTCGGCGCCGAAGGGCCCCGAGCTCTGGGTTCCACCAGGGAGCAGATTTCTTGCCTTTATAGGCCTTTAGGGGGCAGGCTGCTTCAAAGGCAGTGGTGATCGCCCCGCCCAGGGAGGAGGCGAGATCGTCCACCACCTGGCAGTCAGAGAGGTCACTGGGGGGGTCAAGATCCCGAAGGCCGCGGCTCAGCTTCGAGCCAAAGGCGGCCCAATCGGTGTTCCTGACGTTCCGACTCCAAGTGACCTTAGGCTTTTGCTTGGTCGGCCCAATGCAAAAGCGGATAAAGCGGTGGTCCGAGAGCGAGTCCTCGTCCCACACTCGCCAGCCCGTAACTGCGGAAAGCAGTCCGGGTGAGGCGATGGTGGTGTCGATGACTTCGGCCCACCGCCCATTATTGAACGTTGGTGCATTGCCCACGTTACAGAAGTTGAGGTTAGTGCTGCTGACATAGGCCAGCAGCTCCTCGCCTCTGCTATTGATGTTCTTGCTGCCCCAATGCAGGTGGTGTGCGTTCACATCCCCTGCAATGAGCAGCTCGAACCGATGGGACGCAGCATAGTCAGTAAGGTTGACTAACGCGTCGCAGACAACTGGGGCATCGCCCGGGAAATAGGCAGAAGCTACCAGCACAGGTTTATTGGGAATGAGGTTATTGATTTGAACAACACAGATGTCCCCAGTCGAGAGATCAGGTCTCATCCATGCCTCAAAAGCTTTTGCAGCAAAGACCAAGATCTTGGGCGAGGCTGAGAGCCCGCCATGCAAAAACAGTGGTAGCCAGATGGCACATTATTTGGCTTACCTTTAGTCATCCAGGGCTCCTGTACGAAGACCAGGCCCGGAAGCTGTTGCTCTGCCGTGCGCATCAGGTTGACCGACGCCGCCACGCAGTGCTGGGTGTTGATCTGCAGACACCAGGTAGTCGCTGGCATCATTGCAGATCGGATGTTGCAGCCGCCAGGAGTTCCTCCTCCTCCTCGGCGCTCACCGGCTTCGGGTCGGGGTCGCCGGTGTCCATGGGCTCTTCTTCAGCAAAAGGCCCCCGATTGGCCGGAAGGCAGTAGGCAGCGTTCGCCGCCCTTTGCCCACCATCCATGGGGTCCTCCGCCTCAGATTGGCCCAATGCCCTGGAGCAGCCAGCCGCCTGGGCAGGCGGGTCCGTCTCCAGTCGGCCCTGCCCCGAGGGGTTGGGCCCAGCTGGGACGTCCCCACCCTCCCTGGACGAACTGGTGCGCCTAGGCGTCCCGGCGACCTCTCGCCTCAGCTGGGAGATTTTGGCGGTACGGACTGCCTCAGCTGCACGCTGGTACAGGCCGCGCCGCTTGGTGCTGCGCGCCGGGCGTCGGTCGCCTCCGCCCTCAGCAGCGCGCTCAGCTTTGCCCGCGCGGCCGTGCTGCCGGGCAGGGCGGTTTGCTTTGGCAGTCTGAGCAGAGGCTTGCGCCTCGGCCCCGGCCGCCTCCGCATCCCGCCCGCCCTGCTCACTGCCACGGGGAGGGTCGGCCTCGTAGGAGCGGATGCGCAGCTTCCAAAGGCCGACGTTGATGAAGCTGCCGTGTGGATAACGCCTCATCCAGGCGTCCGACAGCCCCAGGATGGCTGTGAAGCCAGTGCCGTCGGTGCGCTTAAGGGTGTCATGCACCACTAGGCCCGCGGCGGGAAGCTCCCGGTTGACTGCTAGCAGTCCTTTCCGGAGCTCGTCAGCAGAGGTAACAACGCTCCTGGCCGGGACCCAGATTCGATGCCTCTTGGTCCGGGGGCGCTCGTCCTCTCTGCAGAAGGCTAGGTTGAGGTCCCAGCTCTGCTCGGGCAGCAGCTCAAGGAGCCGCCGACCCGAGTCAGCATCACTGGGCCAAATGAGAAGGCACGAGTCCCTCGTCGCATTCGAATGAATGTTCAGAGGCGTGCCCTTCAGAGTTTGCTTCCACAGGAGGCCATCAACGGCACTTCTCACCTGCTTCAGCTGATCGGGAGACAGGCGCGCGTCCTTTCCCAGGATGACAACCGCCGGTTGCCTCTTTGCCGCATCAGCGTAGGAGGCCCGGGGGTCAGTGGAGCTTTCTTCAGGTGGGCTGTCCACCCTCCCGGCTGCATCGGCCTCCCTATCCTGGGCAGGGGCTTCCGTGGGCTCGAGGCCCTCTTCCGCCACCGCCCCAGACTGGGAAGCTTCCGCTGCCGCGGGCCGTTGGCCCCTGGCACCGGTTTGGCTTCCGCCCTCCTTGGCCCGCCTCGCCTTGTTAAGTCGACGGCGGGCAGCTCCAGAGGTGGTGCTGCGTTTCTTAGCAGCTGGAGTAGCAGGTGTCTTCTCGGAGGCACCGCTCAGAGTTGGCTCCACGGGTCTCGCCGAGGCGTCCCCGATGGTAGCAGGTGGTATGGCCGAGGAGTCCACGGCCCCAGCCGAGGCCGGAGGCACTGTGTCATCCACAGCCGGTTGATTTCTTCGGTTAGAAGCCATTGGCTGGAAGTAAAAAGGTGGGACTTCCTGCAGAACACAGGCAAAGAGCCGCAAGGCCGCAACCCCAAACCAAGCGGCAGGCCCCCAAAAAGCAAAATACCACCCTGCGGGGGACCCAAAAGCGCAAGGGGAACCGTTAGCGACCAGACTACTCCCTGGCCAAGCGTCCATCAGCACGGAGTTACACTGGGACATTAGAGGGTGCGTTTATGGTCACACCAGGACCCGGCGCCAACGAATCAGCTCGGCAGGGCCCAAGGGGGCCTGCCTTAACACCCACGGGACGAGTACCCTTCGAAGTGCGCCTTGCAAGGTGAAAATCAGGAGACAGAGTCTCTTGAGCTATCAGCCCGCCAGGGGAGGCAGGTGTGAGCATCGCTGGCTGGGATAAAGGCCATACCAGTCTCATACTGCACAGATAGTTCACCACGCCATTACGTGCAGGACCCGGGGTCCTGGGGGCAACAGCCCCGGCCAGTCTGGTGTCACTGTGTCAGACTGGTGTCACTGTGTCATACTGGTGTCACTCAGACTGGTGTCACTGTGTCATACTGGTGTCACTGTGTCAGACTGGTGTCACTGTGTCAGACTGGTGTCACTGTGTCAGACTGGTGTCACTGTGTCAGACTGGTGTCACTGTGTCATACTGGTGTCACTCAGACTGGTGTCACTGTGTCATACTGGTGTCACTGTGTCAGACTGGTGTCACTGTGTCAGACTGGTGTCAGTGTCAGACTGGTGTCACTGTGTCATACTGGTGTCACTGTGTCAGATTGGTGTCACTGTGTCAGTCTGGTGTCACTGTGTCAGTCTGGTGTCACTGTGTCATACTGGTGTCACTGTGTCAGACTGGTGTCACTGTGTCAGAACCTACTGTGTTTCTGTGTCAGACACTGATATCAATGTGTCAGACACTGTCGCAAATTTGTCAGATGCTATATATAGTGTCGGTGTGTCAGACACTGTCGCAAATGTGTCAGACACTGTCGCAAATGTGTCAGACACTGTCGCAAATGTGTCAGACACTGTCGCAAATGTGTCAGACACTGTTGCAAATGTGTCAGACACTATAGTGTCGGTGTGTCAGACACTGTCGCAAATGTGTCAGACACTGTCGCAAATGTGTCAGACACTGTCGCAAATGTGTCAGACACTATAGTGTCGGTGTGTCAGACACTGTCGCAAATGTGTCAGACGCTTTCTGCATGGTTCCAGCTCATAAAGCATTGTACACTGCGCCACGAATTCACAAACCATTTTCAACCGTCGCAAAAGCCACTTAATTGTTCAGAACACGTGATCAGACAAGCCACTCTAAAATGGCCTGAATTTACGCAAAGTTGGTGCCCCCCTCCCTATTAATGTTTGAGCAAATGGTTCGCGCCGTCTGGAAAGCCAGGCCTCTCCTTTACTTAATTTACGACATCGCTAGGGCCTTATCCTGGAGAAATTCCCGGGGAATTTAGACCTGTTTAGATGAGACATCCCATTGCCAAATTAAGTTTATATATGCTTGCCAGTGACTCACTCACTTCTCCGTAAAGTTCAGCTCTTGGCAAAAAATGGAAACGTTTTAGAAACAAAGAGACATGTGACTGAAGAGACTGGTGTTGGTGTGGGCATTGAAGCTTATCCATCAATCCATCCGTCACTCTCTCACTCAGCCGGGATTAATTTTGACAGACAATAAGCGGCAAGCCATCTTGATTGGTTTGGTTGGCTGGCTTACCTTAATAAATTTCACCTACCGATAGTTAAAATTAAAATGGATGACCAAACTGAATGGCAATCTTGTTTTTTCGCTCTCTGTTTAGTGAGATTTGATCCACCCCCTCTGAGATTACGCTCACTTCAGATTGGCTCAATCTGCGATTTGACTCTCAGATTCCTTTGAGATTGAGATTTGACTCCCTTGAGGTTTGACCCCTGAGATTTTGACTCCCCTGAGATTTGACTCCCATGAGATTTGACTCCCATGAGATTTGACTCCCCTGAGATTTGACCCCCTTAGCTTTGACCCCCTGAGATTTAACACTCTGAGCCTGAGGCCTTAAGATTGGACTCCCCTGAGGCAGTGAGATTTGACTCCCCTGAGGCACTGAGATTTGATTGACTTCCCCTGAGATTTGATTCCATTGAGGTTTGACTTCTGTGATTTGACTTTGCAATAGTATGGGCTGGCTTCAAGTTTGAAGCAACCCCTGGCTTTCTATTATCATGTAATTATAAATAGTTAGTGCACTTGGCTGACTGTACTAATTTAATTTTCTAGGTTATTTACGATGTAGGCGCTTAATTAATATACTAACACTAAACTGTATTAATCTGTTTATCAACTTGCATTACTCTATAAAAGTCAGTTAGTTAGTAATGTAAGTTAGATCTTTAGAAACTCGAAGTTTTTAGTTTTAGAAAAGGCCCATGCTCAGCTCCTGACTGCCTTTCTGTCCCTCAACACCCACCCCTTCCCAGCTCTCTCATTGGCTGACTGCCCCATCGCCATGTGGGCTAAGGCCTTTGGGGGTTGGGGCTGTTCTATATGTTCGGCCTGTTATACGGCAGCTGGAGGTCCGGAGGGAGACACGGAGAAGCAGCATAAGCTCTACTAATTGAAGCAGAGGAGGACCAGCAGGTCCCCCTACTTTTGTTATTGAATTCTATTCGTAGACTTCAATTCCAACATTCCAGAGACAGGCGCTTCCATCTATCTAGACCTATAGATCTATATCCTAGACCTAGTATCTATCAATTTCGAAAATTGAATCGGATAATGAAGAGAAGTCGCGTTCCCGTGGCTGCTGACCGATCAAAGATACCGCTGCCGCCGACGCCGCTTCAGCAGCAGCAGCCGCCGCCACCGCAGGCACCTCGACAGCCGCCTCAGCAGCAGCAGCAGCGCTGCGAGTCCTGTCGGCTCAGCCTGCTGGAGCTTCATCGACAGGCGTTGCAGTTGAGTCTGTCGGCTTCAAATAAACGCGACCTCCTGCTGGTAAGAGATTATTTTTGTTTGAATGCTTACCGTAGACTTTTGCGCCCAAATGAAAACGTTTACCGTCTTTCTTGTGCTCAACCCTCTCCTCTCCTCTCCTTTCCTCTCCTCTCCTCTCCTCTCCTCTCCTCTTCTCTCCTCTCCTTTTCTTTCCTCTCCTCTCCTCTCCTCTCCTCTCCTCTCAACTCACCGTTTGGGCTGCGGAGCTGAGGGAGCGAGAGCGGGAGGGAAAAACTGGCCCCAAGACCCCAATCTGCCTCCCGCTCAGTCTCGGTACTCTCGGCCCTCTTTATGAATAATTTGGCTGCTAAATTCGTTATTATATAGAGCCCAAAAAAGCCGAAGCAGCCAAACCTCCTAGAAGTGGGAGAGAAGTCTGATTTGAACCCTGAAGACTTATGCTTTTGCGACCACGGGTGGCTGGTGTACCGGCTTGTGCACCTGAGATTCGGTGGTGCCGGTGTCCCCATCCAGAAAATGGAGGCGGATGGTCGTTCGCTCGGTGTTAGCCCTTAGTTATCACCACGTTTCCATGAATAAAACCTGTATATGGCGCTTAATTGGTGCTAAAACAATTCAATGGGCCCTTACCGGTCTTATAGTAAAAGTCAAAGAATCTGTTATTCTGTGCCTACAAAAATTTCATTCTAATCCGTGGTAGTAATATCGTTTTCTACATTAATTCAATATGGAAATAATAGAAGCCCCATATCGAAGTGGACAAGTCAGTCACTCTAAAGCTTTTGTCCTGACTTCTGTATTGTTTGGCCGAACAGGTCGGCAAATCGAGGCTCGCAAAAGCTGTCTATCCGGCCCTCGGGTCGTTTGAACTTCACAATAGCAATCCGGCCCGCTCAGGGTTTGTGTCTCTTCTCAGCTCCCCTCTCTCTAATCTCCTCTCCTCTTCTCTCCTCTCCTCTCCTCTCCTCTCCTCTCCTCTCCTCTTCTCTCCCGGCCGCGCATTCCCGGAATCAAAGCAGGGGGTCACGGCGCGAGAGTCGTGAGCAGAGCGTTTGCCACTGAGCTGCTCAAAAAAAACAAGGGCGTCCCTGGTCTAAAAAATACAGCCAACAATGATTTAACGAATTCTAGTCTTTGTTCTCGAACAGATGGTTATAGTATAGGATTTACTAGGCCAATTTAATAAACGGGAGTGTTTCGCATTTTTAGTAGATACAATGATTCTATTTGCGACCTATCATATCTAGAGCCGATGGTAAATGAAACAAAGAGTCAAATTGAAATTGACTGAAGCGTGCATCAGCACTTGAAACAGGTTCCCCGTAGGGATTTGAGAATGAGCTATAGATAGAAAAAAAAGCATTCCCTATCCAACGAAACTATGAGCGTCGAAGCGAGAACGTGAGACTCAAGTCATGCGGGTTCTGTCAGCGACTCTTTGTTCCATTCTATGGCTTGATAGCGACTTAAAGTGTATGGTTTATTTTAATTTATAATATAGCAATTTTTCTGTTACTGATACACTGATCCGCACGGCTCTGCGTCGAATTCAACCATAAGGAAAAGGATTCAGGTCAGTGACTCATGCGAAGCTTGCAGCCAAGATATAAAGCTGCTCTGTTTGCTTTATATCTATATATATATACGTTATACGAGCCTCTATATATATCCGTCTCACCGTTCTGCAAGCCTGACATCTCAGTCAGATTAGATGCAGTTTTGAAACGCTTGCTACGATCCTGACCTTGTCAGTTGTCCTGACGTACGAATAGAAGAGGGGATAGGGAGAGTAGAGGTGAGAGAAGAGGACAGGAACGGAGAGGAAAGAGAGGAGATGTGAGAATATAGTTGAGTGTAGAGGAGTGGAAAGGAAAGGAAAGGACAGAAGAGAGAAGGTAGGTGAGAGTAGAGGTGGGAGAAGAGGATAGAGGTGAGATGAGATGAGAGAGAATGTAGGATAGAGTAGAGGTGAGAAAGGAGAGAGGAGACGAAAGTAAAGGAAAGGAGAGAAGAGAGGAGAATAGAGAAATTTTATATTTTTGCGTCTCCAATGGGCAGGTGCGAATCAAAAAGCTTGTTTTTAGTTTTTTTTCAAGTCTAATTAAAATAGTTAACATATTTTTGCAGAGCGAGAGCGAGAACAGAACAAACTATAATCAAGTGGCTAATATTGTGGTAATAATCATTAGCGAACAGGAAATGATGCCAATTTCATACTTATCAGACAGGAAATGACTTGGGGATGAGGGGAGGGGGGGTGCAAGAATTGAAAACGATGGAATTAGTAAGACAGTTGTCCTCTTTCTGGTTTTGTACAACTCTCTAAGGACAGTCAAAACACACCCGCCTGCCTGTCTGTTTTCCTGTCTGCGGCTTCACGGGACTTGTGGAATAAGAATAGCGTATTTAGGAAAGAGGGGCAAAGGTAAGGAGTGGCAGGAAAATTTCGTTTTAAGTGCCATACTCGCTGTTTCGCGAGTAACGACGAACATTCATTGCATTTCCGTAATTTGTGGTAAGTGACTGATTGCGGGTCTTTGTTCCTTATCCCTTCCATTCCGCGCCATTTCCCAGCCTGTGGGGAGGCATTAAAATTAAAAGCAAATCTCTGAGACCCTGGGGCCCTGCACAGTCTGTGTTTACAATCTCAGATTCAGAAATGATTTTTTTTCACCCTTGTTCTCTTGGGTAGGGGAAGAACTTTAGCAATCCCCCCCAAACTGGTCTTGATTGACAAGTCTATGTTTGCCCCTCTGCGGCCTGTCAATATAATTATTCCAAGTCGTATTTTTTTTAGGCAGAATAGCTCATTTCTCTGGTCTGTTTCGAATGCTCCACTGCTTGTTGAGTTCATTCAGTGCTAAAGGTTGCTTCCTTGCTGTCAGAGATGCGAATTTTCCGTCCTGGGCAGACAGCGGGGGCCCATCACAAGCTCGAAAAGTCATAAGCTCGAAAAATCATATCGTCGAAAAGTCTAGCAACCACCATCACAAGCTCGAAAAATCACATCGTCGAAAAGTTTAGCAACCACCATCATAAGCTCGAAAAATCACATCGTCGAAAATTTTAGCAACCACCATCATAAGCTTGAAAAATCACATTGTCAAAAAGTGATTTAGCAACCACCATCACAAGCTCGAATAGGGTTAGGGTTAGAGCTTGTGCCTTTTCGAGCTTATGATGGTGGTTGCTAAACTTTTCAACGATGTGATTTTTCGAGCTTATGACTTTTCGGGTTTGTGATGGTGGCTGCTAAATCAGTTTTCAACGATGCGATTTTTCGAGCTTATGATGGCGACCCCAGACAGCGACGGGGCATTGGTTCCTAAACGTCGTTGTTATTTCCGTCTGTCTTTGTTACGTTTTCAGTTATATAAGCCTTAGTATAATGCCTTTTATGGTCCTGTTTGGCCTGCGAGACACGTTGCATTCATTCTCAATGCTGCCGTTTGCCTTACAACAACCGGCAAGACACGTTGACTGAAGGCCTCTGTGGCTGAGGGTTTTATGTCTCTGAATTCTGAAACTCTGTCTGCCTGTCCGCCTGTCTGACTTGGCAACAGCCGCACAGCATGTGCCTCCCCACGGGCAGAACCCCAAACACACGCCGACCCAGCCAATTGATTGCGCAATCCATTCCAAAATGGCTGACTAGGACAGAGTATAGGGAAGAGAGGGCCGGTGTATCACAGTCATAAATTATAATCCCATGACAGGCGGGGGTATAAGGCTTCAGTCTGACCCCCCTTGGTGCCGCCAAATCTCTGTGGCGTAATAAAATGTTTATCGATCTCCTAACCCCCCTCTTTCTTTCTTTCTGAAAAAATCGCAAGGCCTTCCAACTCGTGCGTTCCAACTCGAGTCTAAACTACCATCCGCTACAGCAGCAGGGCAACTGCCTTCCAGATGCTACTCAAAACCAAATCGCTTTTATAAGGCCTTTCCCAAGGGCCTAGTAGACTTAATTGGCTTGACCTCTGCCCGAAACACACACATTGAGAGATAGAGATACAGAACTCAAGTCACTTAGAGTTGCCCTCAGCTATTCGGGGTCAGTGAAGGTCAACAAGGAAACAGAAGTTGGAACTGCTTGTTTTCAATACTACCCAAATATAATTGCTCTGTTCTCAGAGGTTTAACGAAATAGTTGAGACCCAGAAGGATATTTAACAAGAATTTTAGATTGTGTTCCTCAACACCAATCAACTGGATAAATTCCCCAACCCTCTAAAAAACCTGCCGCCTGTCATGCCTCACCTAGGACCGACCGACCCTATAGGTGTGTTTGCTTGCGCGTGCGTAATTCCAGTAATTCGCTGAAGAAAAGTGGACAACAAAGAGACTGACTTGACTTGACTGACTGACTAATCCGAGACCGTATCTCTGATTCAGTGCGAGCTGGTGACCCCAAGACCGGCGGGCGCCTGACCCAACACGGGTCCCCCCATCTGGATGGCTGGCCGGGGTCACAGTTGTCGCATAAATCATTGGTGGCGGGCGGCCGCGCCTTGACAGGCGGAAGCGATTCAACAATAAAAATGCGACGAGGCGCGTCTGATAACCCGCTGTCTGGAGTTGTAAAGTTGGACAGAGAGGCACCCTGTGGCTCTCGCTTCAGTTTTAATTATGGAAACCGGTGTTGGTGTGATGGTTTTACTTGATAGATGGATAGATGATAGATTAGACAGATAGATAGATAGATAGATAGATAGATAGATAGATAGATAGATAGATAGATAGATAGATAGATAGATAGATAGATAGATAGATAGATAGATAGATAGATAGATAGATAGATAGATAGATAGATAGATAGATAGATAGATAGATAGATAGATAGATAGATAGATAGATAGATAGATAGATAGATAGATAGATAGATAGATAGATAGATAGATAGATAGATAGATAGATAGATAGATAGATAGATAGATAGATAGATAGATAGATAGATAGATAGATAGATAGATAGATAGATAGATAGATAGATAGATAGATAGATAGATAGATAGATAGATAGATAGATAGATAGATAGATAGATAGATAGATAGATAGATAGATAGATAGATAGATAGATAGATAGATAGATAGATAGATAGATAGATAGATAGATAGATAGATAGATAGATAGATAGATAGATAGATAGATAGATAGATAGATAGACAGATAGCAAGTTACATTAGCCCCAGACTCCCAGGCATCTAGAATTCAATTGAAAAAGCTGCGGGCCTCCTTAAAAAGCGTGGAGCCCAGACCGCCTCAATAAATCCTGACAAAATGTGGCTGTAGGCCCCAGTAATTTACGCCGCTTATGCCGCATTCCCCATAATTTGCCAAATAGCATGTTTAGCTTAGGCAACGCCGGTCCCAATTCCCAATGAAAACATTGGCCCGTCCCGGAGACGCGGTATCGAAGCCGGTAGGGGGGGGGGTTGAGGTGGACGCTTTTTTCCTGTCTTGTTGCTAAGGTGGCAACCCGGATCTGCTGGCAGAGGGCGCATTGTCGCGTAGGCTCCCCAATAAATCTTCAGGCATTCAGAGCAGATTCCTCCTGGCTCCTTCCAAGGTAAGAAAGGCCTAGAAAAAATTCTAATTTTTGGACGACGCTGCACGAGGCTCTTGAAGAAGGCAGTTTTGCTTCTGGCATCTTTTTAGTACCGAAGCTGGCTGCATGGCTGTTGCTGGCCTGGACCCATAGTATCTCGATGTTCGCACCGACTGTAAATCAAGTTTCTGTATTATGCATGGGTATGAGAATTCTTCTAACTCTGTCCCAGCTTCCCGAATACTATAGCTTTTCTCTGTCTCCTTCCGTTTCAAACCCCTCTTTCCGAAATTGTCCCCTAACAACTATCGCTCGCTTAGCACCTGAACTGGAGGTCCGGATCCACAGCTTCTGTCAGTTGTCACAGCCTGGTGGAAGCTCATCCATCCTGTATAGTTTTAGATTGTTTGCACCAACGAGAACGGAGACATCTTCACTAGTATAGGGTAGCGTGTCTCCATGACATTGAACCCCTGTCCCAGATTTTATTCTTCAACACTTTCTACTTGCTAGCGCGCTGTTTTGGTTGTACAGTCTCTACAACTATATCATTATGGGTTACCGGTACCGGTGACGTCACTTGTCTGGCAAAGGTGACGTGTATTACAATTCACTTTCTAAATCTAAGCGAACCTTAAGTTTTTGTGGCTTTTTAGGTACTCGAATTCGGTTTGACTGCGCGGCTTAATACGGTTCTATCTAATATCAAGCTAAAAGCAGAAAGATTGAGTACAGAACCTCTCTGTTAAGGTCTTTCCACATTGTGACAGATTGTTACGTAATCCATATTCACGGACAAAGGGGCTATTGTTAATGAATTGGAGTCTGAATGATAGAATTCCTTTTCTTCCGATCAATTTATCAAATGTTTCTGGTCTGGCCCGCAATTTATAGAAATTGCCATTTGAAATTGCATGTAAAGGTTTGAACACGGTGACTCACTGGGATTCGTCACAGATAAATAAGAATTATAATCTAGGATAAAAAAATCTGATATAGCAATTTCAAGCTTCGATCCCCTTCCAATCCCTGCTCAGCGTCAGTTTGTGAGCTCCCCAAGAATTCTCTCAAGTCCCCAGCAAATGCTCTCCAATTAAAAACTAACCGCGGCCAACGCGAGTCCCAAAGCCAGAAGGAGCCGGCCAAAATGGCTGCGATGGGATGGAGGCTATTCGGTCGAATTCCCAAACCGGCAATGCATCATGCTATCCCGAGTATTAACGTCTGCGCGGCTTCTGCTGAGCTGAGCGAGTGGGTGTTGTGGAGGCGAGGCTTAGATTGAGCAGAACCGCTAGACACATACCCCCCTCTATGAGTCATTCTCTTTTCTTTAGGTGAATTAAGCAAAACGTCTGAAGAAAGATCGGCGTACTTTTCCAGCCTCCCAAGCTGAAAATTTGAGGCAAAAAACCCTGTTCGTGAATAAGTTTGTAAAACATCTAACCTTTTACCTCCGGGGCTAGATACCTTGAGCAAGCTGGATTGCTATTGTGAAGCTGCAAAGGACCCGAGAAAATACTATTTTTAGAACATGTTTTTTTTCCTAGAGTTGCTCATATTCATACGGCCATCCATCAGCAGTGGAGATATGTACTGCCATGTGCTTTAGAAGCAGGTGGGTGGGCTGTGTGCATCCTGGCGCACTTTAAGCGATATTGTCGTACAACCGGCGACAGGCATTACTGCCCATTCCGCCGACTTCCCTAAGCAGGCGCATACTCACACAGGAGTGCACAGCGGCCCTAACTTTATTCATCGTTTATTAAGAATGTACACTTCACCGGCCTTGGGTTGGCTCTCCAGATCGTTAATGTAACAGCACTTGGAATCGAGCCTGGGCCACCAACACTCAGATCAGATTAGAATTAAAAAAGAGGAAAAGGAACTTCTGCGTAATTATTGTCGGGTCTGCTCGCCTCCTGACTGCCGCACTGGTTGGGTTTGCACTGGC